>OVAV01002145.1:0-11722 GCA_900406375.1 Iberis amara
ATATATACCTAAACATATATAAATAATAAAATACTTATTAAACTATTGATCCACGGTTAACCCGCGGTTGATCTAGAGACCCGGTGACCCAAAAAGTCATCCGGGTTAATCTCTGGGTCTGTTTTCAAAACATTGTTTTGAATATTAAGATCGACTGATTTTAGAATTTTAGGTTATGTTCTTTAAAAATCCATACCATACCATGTAATTATTTGGGAAAACCCTCTTTGAATTTTAATTTATTCATCAAGCAATTCTTTTCATATTAAATTGATGTTTCTATGATTATGCATAAGTAGTTTATTATTTACGTTTTATGATTTTTTAGAAAAATCAAAATCTAACACTTAGGGTTATCAAATGAGATATGAATTGCTTGATTCTTAGTCTAGGTTTAGGATTAATACCTGATTTAAATGTATCACCTAATTCTTGATATTAACTACAAAGGGATTTGATTAGAAACCTATGTAAATTTTAATTAACCTTCGGGTGTAGATGTTATTGCATTCAGTGAACCAATCGAAATTGAACTATATTGCATGATTAAATCATTAGAATTCAATGGGAGTTGGTTTTTCACTGTTTAAGTATATGTCAATCTCCTAAACCTAGTGAGAGATGTCCTCCTCTTGCACTACTTACTATAGTTTCAAATTGGAAGCTTCATCTTCTTTTACTAAAGAGCCACTCAAATCACTTCTATTCTACATGTCTCAGAAACAACAAGGTATAATATATACCTTATGGAACCTTTAAGCCCTACTCCAAACTTACATATTAGAAACTGAATTTATATACACTTATGAAAACTGGAACTATGTGTCATCATTTAACTTGCATAGTGTCAGAGTTGCATAGAGTTTTTTCCCAGACACTATTGTGGAGCTTAAATCCACAATGGCTGTGTGATTATTTTTTTTTATCATTGGTTTTCTTTTCAATGATTATTTATTATTATTTTAACTCTTGTAAAAGATGACATATGCATTTTCAACCATATGATCTTGTAAACCGATGTCTTATGTTCATATTATGAAAATGTATCATTCATTAATTTTGGTTAGTGTTTCTTTAATCATAAATTGATCGGATCAATAAGATCCATTTTTTTTTTGTAAATTTGTATGTCATTTTTATTATTAATGAAAATGATAAATGTTAAACTAAATCTTATTTTGTAATAACATCGCTTCTCAATTTGTGCGGTCAGTGGTGGGAAATGGTTCCCAAACATCATTTTAGTTCAATATTTGGTCACCTCTTGGCCGGCTTTATGATTTAGTTGGGTTCAAAGGGTTTCAGGCTTTGGGTTTTGCTTCATCAACCACAACTGCAGAGGCTAGTGCTACGGCTTGGCAGTTTCGTAGGCAACGACATCCATCCCTCGTGTTCCTTGTTCAATCTTTACAGAACATCCCACTCCCATCTCTTACAGGTTCACCCGATCTCATGAATGGCGAAGGCCTTATGGATCGTACACAAGTAAGTTTGTTACTTCCCAAATATTTATACTTTGGTTGCTCCTACTCAGTTATGGTCTGGTATTCCTTGGCGCAAACTTTTGTGCTCCAGCAGTATACAACTGATTAGGATCTCCTATTGATCCGTATTCCAGCCATCTCCTCTTGGACTGCTTCTCTCCTCATCAAATTGGTTTTCCAAAGCTGTATCCATCACATATGGATTGAAAGGAACAAGCGAAGACATGGGCACCCACCTATCTTTTCGCCTATGCTAATTCAACTCATTGAACTCTCCATCAAACAAAAGATTACATCATTGAGAATTGGAAGAATATTGCATATCCAGAACTTGATCTAAAAATAGTTTAGATCTAGGATGCATTAACCAAAACATTTATTTAATGATAGTTTTCCACTTTAATTTTTGATTTAAGCTACTCTCTTGTAATGGTTTTTTTTTGGAAATAAAGTATTGTATTACAAAAAAATAACATATGTACGCAATTTACTATAAATTGAATGTTATCATTTAAAATTTTTTTCTAAATGGAAAAAATGCCAAAAAACCCCTGAACTTTCAAAACGAATCCATTTAAAACTTGAACTTTTAAGTACGCCATAAAAAAACTTAAACTTAAAAAAAACCCAGAAAAAACCCGGCCTTTTATTAACTAAGCCAATTCAATCTTAGTGTTAGTCAACTATTAACTTTTAATTAACACCGTTAAAACTATGTTTACTTTTACTTCTTTCATTTCCAATCATTAACTCAAAATCATATTGATCTCACTCACTTTCTTGAATCCTTTAGTAGTTACCAGAACATGCACCAGTTATTTATAGTGTGAGCTACAAATGAATAACGACGACAATGGTGACCTGTGTCTCCTTAGAGAACTTCACCGATTTTGGAAGTGCATAACCATCGGACGAAGCCATAGCTATATTGGTAGCAATGTGATTTGATAGAAATGCCGCTAGACAAGCACTCATGCACGCTAGAAATGATGTCAATGCCGCCACAAACATCCTTCTGGAAGTACAATCTCACTAATTTCAACAAGGTTTTTACTCTAGTTTAGAAGAATCAGAAACATAGTTGATCCCAAACTCCAAAACAACAGAATAGGTAAATTTTTCTACTACCGTTGGATCAAATATGGAGCCAACATGTATTGAGAGATATGGTTCGATATGTAATTAGTTCATTCTTATTGTATAGGAAAGTAATTACCTTATTCTGTTTAGGTTAATCATTCGATATATAAGGCTTATGTAATCATTGACTGCCGTAATAAGAAAACATTATTCTCTCTCAGTTTTCTTGACATGGTATCAGAGCTTTACGTAGCTTAATAGGATTGATCCATTTCTACTTCTTCTTTCTCTTCGATCTTTTTTTTTTCTTTTCCCATATTTCCAATCATGTCTGACACTAATACTCAAGGCAGCGTGACACATACAAGGAAAAGAATCGATCCCTATGATCTCTCCTCTGGTGATAACCCTGGCTCAATCATCTCTCAACCACAGCTACGTGGTCCTAATTACGATGAGTGGTCGATGAATCTGCGTTTGGCTTTACGAGCCAGGAAGAAATTTGGTTTTGCTGATGGCTCTATTCCTGAGCTAGCATACAATTCTGATGATTTGGAAACTTGGTGGGCAAATTATGCCATGGTAGTCTCATGGATTAAGCTCACTGTTGCCCCAGATTTGAGCAGCTCACTATCTCATCGTGAGATTGTTCATGATCTCTGGAAGCATATAAAAAAGCGCTTCTCTGTAAAGAATGGACAAAGGGTCCGAAGGCTCAAAACAGAGCTTGCGAATTGTCAATAGAAGGGTTTAGCTGTTGAAGCATACTATGGTCAATTAACCAAGATTTGGACGAGCTTGGCAGATTTCCAACAAGCTAAAACTGCTGAAGAAATTGCAAAGGAAAGGGAAGAGGATAAATTGCATCAGTTTTTAATGGGACTTGATGAAAAGGAATTTGGGGCTGTCAAATCTTCTCTCTTATCACGAGACCCTTTGCCATCCATTGACGAAGCTTACCAAGTCGTGACTAAAGATTAGGAGTCAAAGAAAGCTAGCAGGATGATGGAGACAAGGCATGATGTAGTAAGTTTTGCAGTGCAATCTGTTCAGTCTTCTTCCTCACGACAAAAAGCTCAGCAACCTCCTCGTGATCCTTCTCTGGTTTGTGTGAGTTGTGGCAGAAACGGTCATCTCGCTGAGAACTGTTTTAGGAAAATTGGATACCCGTGGTGGTGGGGAGATCGTCCGTGATCGAAGTCCCAAGCTTCATCTCAGCCTGCAGGTGCGAGATCATCGAATGATAGGTGCCTTGTTACCTCTTCACCAAAAAATCTTCGACGTACTGAAACTGCTTAAGCTCATCATGTCTCTGCTATTCAGCAATCTAGTTCATCTCAACTCAGTAATGCAGATCGGCAAGGGTTTAGTGGACTCAATGATCAGCAATGGAAGACACTGGTCAATTTGTTGAACGACAGAGACACTGGTTCTGTTTCACGTTTGTCAGGTACATATTTCTCGAATCTTGGTTTATCGATACAGAGGCTTCTAATCACATGACGCGACGCCTTAATTTCTTGTCTAATGTCTCTGAAATGTCTCCTGTATATATCAAATGACCTGATGGTCGGTTTACGACTTCGACTAAATGCGGTTCTGTATCTCTGAGTTCTCATCTTCATTTTCAAAAAGTGTTTTTCGTCGATGGTTTACAGTGTCATCTCATCTATGTATCTCAGGTTACTCGCGATAGTAAATGTCGTTTCCAGATTTCTGATCGCATTTGTGTTATCTAGGACCGCATCACACTGATGGTGATTGGAGCGGGTGAGTTACAGAGTGGACTTTATTTCTTTAAAGGTGTGGCGGTTGTGGCGTTGACACAAGGTTTGGATGAAAAATCAGAAGCTTTGGTGCATTCAAGGATGGGACATCCATCTTCTACAATGATGAAGTTTTTACCAGATTTAGTTTCTTCTAGAAATCTTATTTTTGATTCTAAGACTTGCGATGTTTGTATTCGAGCAAAACAAACGCGTGATGTTTTCCTGTTATGCAATACAAAGACAAATCAGATTTTTGATTTAGTATACTGTGATTTATGGGGTCCCTATAGAACAACAACGATATGTGGTTCTCGGTTTTTCCTCACCATTGTCGATGATTACTCCCGTGCCACTTGGATTTTTCTAATGCCAGCTAAGTCACAAACACAGTCCAATCTCCGCAACTTCATAAAAATGGTCGAGCGTCAGTTTGAGAAGAAGGTTAAGACAATTCGTACGGATAATGGATGCGAAGTTTTGAGTTTGAGTAACTATTTCCGCGAGAACGGCATTATACATGAGATAACTTGCGTCGCTACGCCTCAGAAAAATGGTCGCGTTGAGCGCAAACATCGCCATATCCTCAATGTTGCCCGAGCACTGAGGTTTCAATCTCATATTCCCGTTGAGTTTTGGAGCTACTGTGCGTTAACTGCCGGTTATTTGATTAATCAGACTCCTACAACATTTTTGAAAGGAAAGACTCCTTTCGAAGTCTTATATGATCGTCCTCTACCTCTATCTCATCTCCGCTTTTTTGGATGTCTATGCTATGTACACAACCAACGCCATGGTGGAGACAAATTCGAGTCTAGAAGAAACAATTCGATCTTCTTAGTCTATCCATATGGTAAAAAGGGCTGAAAGGTTGACAACATTGAAACAGGTATTGTATCGTCTCAAGAGATGTTCTCTTTATGGAACATGAATTCCCTTTTGCTCAGCCTCTGCCACCTTCGTCACCTACGGATTAGCCTTTTACTTCTCTACATCATCACGATGATGATGATGATTATGTGCAGGCACCAACTACTACAGCTTCACAACCTGTTACACCGCCTATCTCACCTGAATCTAGTCCCATTACCACTTCACCAGCTCAAACAGATTCAGTTCCAGACTCATCTTGTCCTGTAACAGCGTCTGATTTGCACTATCTCCCATTACAAGAATCATCTGCACACGATTCTTCTCATACTCCACCATCTCCGCCTACTCAATCTCTACCCACACCAACTGATCAACACTTACCTGACTTTGCTTCTACGCCTTTAGGCAGAGGTCATCGACGTAAACAAACGTCCATAAAACTCAACGACTATGTCACTAATACTACACATGTTGGCATTGATAGTAATTTTGTTGATTCTTCTTGGTATTCTTTGACTTCTTATCTTGATTGCTCTCGTTTTTCAGAGACACACAAAGCTTTCTTAACATCAATTACCAATGGTCACACGCCACGCTCATATGCTGAAGCTGTATCCAATGAGAATTGGCGATTGGCAATGCGACAAGAAATCGATGCTTTGGAAGCTAATGAGACTTGGTCCATTAAGCAATTACCACCTGGTAAGAAGGCTTTAGGATCTAAATGGGTTTATACATTAAAGTATAAGTCTTATGGCACTCTTGAATGACACAAGGCCCGCCTTGTAGTACTCGGTAATCATCAAACCGAGGGGCTGGATTATAAGGAGACTTTTGCAACCGTTTGAAAAATGGTAACGGTTCGTTCTTTTCTTAAAGTGGTTGTGGCTCGTGACTGGGAAGTACATCAGATGGATGTACATAATGCTTTCCTTCACGGAGAGTTGGATGAAGAGGTTTACATTCGTCCTCCACCGGGTTTTCGCACTAATGACAAAACACAGGTTTGTCGATTGCATAAATAGCTTTATGGTCTCCGACAAGCGCCGCGGTGTTGGTTTCACAAGCTCACAACTGCTCTTCTCACCTACGGTTTTACACTGTCACTCTCTGATTATTCACTTTTCACCTTGAGTGACAACGCCAAGCATCTCCGCTTACACGTATTGATCTACGTAGATGATCTAATTGTTACGGGCAGTGATCTTCATCATATACAGAACTTCAAGCGATATTTAAGTTCTTGTTTTAAGATGAAAGATCTTGGAATATTGAAATATTTCTTGGGGACTGAAGTTGCACGCAATTCTACGGGTATGTATCTTTGCCAACGTAAATACGTACTCGATATCATCAAGGAAACGGGTTTTCTAGCCGCCAAACTTGTATCTCATTCGATTGAGCAAAATCAGAAATTAGCTCTTGCAACAGGCTCTCTGATCTCTGATCCTTCGCGATACATGCTGTTAGTAGGCCGGCTAATTTATCTAGGAGTTACACGACCTAATTTGTCCTACTCGATACATCTACTATCCCAATTCATGCAGGCACCACAACAAGAACATTGGGATGCGGTCATCTGAGTCATACGTTATCTCAAAGGGAATCCCGGGCAAGGTATCTTACTTTGGGCTAATGTTCCTTTGCAGTTATCGGCTTGGTGTGACTCTGATTGGGCTAGCTGTCCTCTGCCATGCCGTTCCATAACAGCCTGGTTCATTCAACTTGGACAATCACCTATTTCCTGGAAGACATGGAAGCAGAATATTGTCTCACGATCTTTGGCAGAGGCCGAATATCGCTCCATGGCTGATATGGTATGTGAACTTCTCTGGTTGCGTGAATTACTGTAGACACTAGGTATCGATTCTATTACGCCTATACCATTGCACTGTGACAACCAATCTGCTATTTACTTGAGTGCAAATCCGGTATTTCATGAAAGAACGAAGCACATCAAGTCTGATTGTCACTTCATTCGTGATGAAATTGTTCGCGGTGTTATTGCACCAAAGCACGTCTCAACGACTACACAACTCGCTGATATCTTCACGAAGGCACTTGGGAGAAAAGAGTTTGATGCATTCAAGCTCAAGCTGGGTATTTGTGATCTTCATATTCCATCTTGAGGGAAGGTATTGAGAGATATGGTTCGATATGTAACTAGTTGATTCTTATTGTATAGGAAAGTAATTACCTTATTCTGTTTAGGTTAATCATTCGATATATAAAGTTTATGTAATCATTGACTGTCGTAATAAGAAAACATTATTCTCTCTCAGTTTTCTTGACAACATGTATCACCAGTATGACTAGTGCCATCTCTTACCAAACTTCTTTCTTCCTGTTCGTAGTTTAGGACAATTGGATAGATAATGTATAACAGGTTTGCATGTGAAGACAGACACTGAGAAGTTTATCTGTTAGAAACTTCGAAAAACATCATAGTTCTTATTACATAACCCATTTATGCTGAGAACCAGGTGAAAGAAGTACATCTCCAATTCTCTGTTTAAACATTTTCTCTATAAAACTTTACCGTCGGTTTTCCGATTTAATGCAGTTATTTGTGACAAAATTAAGAAAAAAATGAAGATTGGTAAATTCAACTGAGTTTATTTATTTTCTCAGTCGGATTTTACAATTTAGACTTTAGGTCTAAATCTGGTTTCAATGCGAGTGTTTGTTGATTATAAGGAGTTTTGCACAATTGTAAACTATTCAAAGATCTGAGAAACGTTTACTTATCCCATTTTTATTAAATTGTATACATAGTAGGCCTGGGAAAAATATATGTTAGATCCGCTTCAATCCGTTATTTTCTTTGAATTGATCCGAAATCCGAATATCCGTAAGATTACGAAGCAAAGCAAATAGTAAAATTTTGTATCCGTAAGAAACCAGAGCAAATATAAATATTGTTTTTGAAAAGACCGGATATTCACTCCGATCTGTAAACTTCCACTTATAACTATAATATATATAATTATACATATATGTGTATAATAGTAGTATATAAATTAGTTTTATGAATATATAATAATAACATACAAGCAATAATATTATTAGAATATATGAGATCTATTTTATGAAAATAAATCCTAAGTCTTACCTCTAAACAATAAACATTTATTGAAATATAAAAAATTCATAGATTATTAAACGAATAAATAAAAAAATCTTCAAAAATATAATTTTAAAAGATAGTTTCGATCTCTCTCCCTTCTCTTATTTTTCATGGGAATTTCTAGGTTTTAAAGTATATTGTTTGTTATTTTTATGAATTTTTTATATTTAAAAAATATTTGAAAAACAGAGCGGATATCTGCAAATATTAGTAAAAAATCTCGGATATTCGGATTTTCCGGATATTCAAAAATTTCCAGAGCAAAGCGGATCGAATATTAACTATCCGTAGCGTAGCGGAGCAGATTGCAAATAGTGCAATTTTTCTGGATATTCGCTCCGTGCCCACCCCTAAATTACATAGTCACGACCGTGAATGAGTAGTGAGTGAACCACTTCGGCAACAATTTACAAAATCTCTTGTATCTAAATTGTTTTTGGTGATGGATTATCCAATTTCGTATTCCTATAGTGGTCTTCTGTTCAAAAGCAATTGTTACGAGTGATTTGCATACATGTATTCTGGTCAAGTAAAAATAAAAGGAGTTTTAACGGTGTTAATTAAGAGTTAACAGTTGACTAACATTAAAATTGAATTGGTTTAATCAACAAAAATTCAGGTTTTTTTTGTTGCACTTCAAAAATTTAAGTTTTTTTATGGCTTACTTAAAAGTTCAGGTTTTAAATGGCTTTACTTTAAAAATTCATGTTTTTTTATTTATATTTTTCTCTTTTTGAAATGTTAACATAGAGACATGAGTTTGATGTGACTTTAAAATAGTTTTTCATTGTATTTTAAAGGTCCAATAATTTTGAATCGGATTACATGAAAATCCGAAATAAGTCAGTCAGATTTTTTCAAATAATTTTTGGACTAAATTTTCATTAATGAATTTAACTCTTTAACCTAGTATTGACTGGAATTTTTGTAGTATAACATATTAAGTAAAGAAAAAGTTATGCTCAGTGCCATATTAAGAGCGAACTATACAAAAATATCATAAGTGTCGGACATTATGCTCTCTACCATATTGATATATGGAAAAAGTCGCATATACCCTCACTGCGAACTGGCAGACTGATGTTACATAATTGGTTTTTTAATTTTTTTAAAAAAATCTCATGCGTATTCTTTGAAAACCTTTTTGCATGGATTCTCTCAACCTCTCTCCACTTTCTTTTCTTCTATAACTGAGAATAATTTCTCTCTGGAAACCAGAAAGTCCAAACCCTAGTTTCCAGATTTTCATTCTTCTTTATACTTTATGTAAAATCTCTCTTTAATTTCGGTCACAAAGTAGTAGTGATCTCTTCAAGCAAAGCAGTTCGGAAATCGCCAAGGCTAAAAGTTGCATATTCAACGAGCAAAGAAGGAAAGTTGAAGAAACCGATAAACAGTGAGGCAACTTCAATGGCGATCGTACCAGTCAACACAGAAGCCACTCACTCTCGTAGACGGAGTTCTTCGAACAAATCCAAAGATCCTGTACACGAATCGGAAGAACAGAGGCACGACCCATCAAGACTGCCTCAACGACTGTATGCCCGTGACCGTTATCCACCCGACGGCAGGATTAATTGCTATTCCAAGCCGGATTTTATGCTTGAAATCGTGGAACCTTAGAAGACACATAGGACTTAAACTACCTCAAAGCGTCTGTGTTTGGTGCACTCCTCAAAATTCCAATAAGGAAGACTTCATTTTCTAGAAAACTTGTCCACCAGATGCTGTGCAGGTCACTTGTAACAACAAAAAAATATGAATTATGGTTTGTATTCGCAGGGTGTCCATTCCGGTTTTCTCTACGTGAATTTGGAATTGTCTCTAGTCTCCCCTGTGGCCCATACCCCGAACCAGCAGTGTTGGAGAGGTTGCAAACTCCAGAAGACCCTAAAAAACCGTACTAGAATACTCTCATATCAGAGACAAAGCAGAGTATGACTGTTAAAGATATAGTAGGGTTGCTGAAGACAGACAAGAGAATGCATGTGGACAAAAAAATGCCGTCTTGGAGGAGAATTCGTTTTGCGCTCATTGTCATTATGGAGGGGATATTGCTCTGCAATACAAATCATGTGAAACCCGGAAGCAAGGTCGTTGAGATGGTTAAGGATTTACAAGCGTTTCTAAGTTTTCCATGGGGCCGGGAATCTTTTGCGTTAACAATAGAGATGATCAAGGTGGGGGAACAATGTGTGGACGTCAAAGGCCTTAGATCCAACATGAACAAGTCACACACAACAACACATGGATTCACCCTTGCGTTACAATTTTTTTTCTATGCGGCTATCCCTGAGTTTTTGAAGTTACTCCCTGCAACAGATGAAGATGATCACGATTTCACCCATGAATCCATATTGAGCTTACCACTTTGCAGGATATTCAACAATACCAACATCATGAAAGTGGAGAATATGTATACTGTAAGTGAGCAGACTAATTAGATGTTAATGATCCATTTAGTCCATATTAGGAAATAACTTACTTTTGTAATGTTGACAGATGTATGTGGAACCGTTCTGCCTTCGGAGGACGCTATATACATGAATGTAAACGATGAGTGGACTGATGAGGTCGAGGATGAGAAAGTGGACTATGTAGAAACTCTTATTGCTTGTGGATTTGAATTCAAGAAAAGTATGTGGGAAAGTGATTGCGCTGAAATTAAACGCATTGTGGTGGACGATTACAAGCCCAAGCCTGTGAACCTAAAGAAATCTAAACTAGCTAGGAAGAAATGTACAATTACTAAGGAAGGGACAGGCACATCGAAATCTAAAACTTCAAAATCTCAACCAACAGAACCGCCAAAGAAGAGGAAATGTCCACCCGATACACCGGAGACAAGAGAAAAAGTTGCGGTTGATGTGGAGGTTATCTTTAATCGATTCGAGAAAATGCTTGCTGATCACACTGATAAGATGAAAAATTTATTCCACAATGAGAAGTTGATCATGAAGGATGAATTACTGGATGAGATTATAAGCGAAGTCCGTAAAGGTGGAAAGTTTACAAGCCAAGAAAAACGCAAAAAGCCATCTACTTCGCATGTATCTTTAAGCACTAGTTTTGAGGATGTTATGCCACAGAGAACAGTGGACGAATTTGATGTTGGATGTAGCAAGGGGCGAACATTCGATGACTACCCAGGGGTAGAACCTATTCTCAAAGAACTTGACACTACCGTTAGTATTTTCGTAGAAGTCTGTTTTTGTATTTTTGTAGACTGGCATTTAAATACAAATGTAACAGGTGAAAGAAATGTCCACGGACGATGAAGTGGACAAATTAAATGTAACACAAGGGACTACAGGCGGAGTAAGTCATAATGTGGACATCTTTAACATACACGAGTTACAATATGTTAAGGTCTGTTTACAGTGTAAAATTAT
>OVAV01002146.1:0-10613 GCA_900406375.1 Iberis amara
GGTTAAATGGGGCGGGTTAACCCGCATTGACACCCCTAAATCGTGATGTTAACATTATGATAATAAAAAATTTAAAAATATATATTTTTCTAACGAAAAATGATTATTGTAGTGGATAAAGTCTATCTATATATCATTTTTCATCCGAACTTAATTCCAGTAAAAAAAAACTCTGCTAGATAGAGTCATCAAAGCTTTTCTATTTCGAATTCTAAAAATATCCAAACTCATTAGTCATTAAGGAGTTATACTAAGAAAATTATTGGAGAAAGGAGGATAATTTTGAAGCTAATTTTGATATTAAAGAAGATAAGGTTTCTCTTTCTCTAATTATCTTGTTCTTTTAAATTGTAATATCCTAGATTTTGTTAAAATCCATTGTCAAAAATGATTAGTCCATTGGTATGTTTTTAAGTATTAGATGAAAGTGGAGTTGAGTAAAAAAAAGATTGATACATTGGAGAAAGAGTTGGTTCAATAAAATGAAAATGGTAACACATATAATTTTGTAATTTTTTAGTTGAATGATGTATATATTAGAAAATAAAATGTTAAATGTGAAAATTTGGCATTTTAGAGAATATTTTATCCTTTATGATTTTCCCAAGAGATTTTTTTTACTATGTAAACGCATAGTTTGTTTTATGTGCATCAGCATGATCATATAAAATTATGATAAGTGAGTTCCTTAGACTTATGTGTATATAATTATGAAGTGAATTTGAGATCTTTTTGACATTATTTGTGATTATGATAAAGATGAAAATAATATATAACCTTGTTGCTTTTGAACCTGTAAGATTCTTCATCAGAACTTTACATTAAAAAGAAAANATAACCCTTTTTTTTTTTTTTTTTTTGTCACTCGAGAAATAACACTTTCTTCATTGTCTTTTCTCAAGAGTTTTCTTCAATCCCTTCACTATCTTACCAAACCACATCAAGTTCATTACACTCAGTGCAATTGGTACAACCAAAACTAGTAAATAACCGAATGTATGCATTTGTACAACCTGCCAAAAAAATAAAATAATCCGTAGATGATTTATTCAATATCTCCAAAATTAGGGGTGTTTAATTTGATATCGGTTTAGTATTTTTAATATTCACAAAATAAAACCTAATTTGTTATCAATGATTTGGTTTGGTTTTTATTTCTAATTTAGAATTTGGTTTTTAGTCAATTTATCACTAATTTTTAAGAATTTTCTTATTCAGTATGGTATATTGTACATACAAAAATGAATCCAATAAAATCGTATTAACATATAATTTCGTTTTTGGAACGGTTATTTTAGTTATGTAAGAGTCAGATCGGATCGGTTTTATCAGATTGAACACTCCTATATATAAACATTACACAAAAAACCCCAAATAATTTTGTAGAGGTTAAACTTTTTTTGGTTAACAAACCGGTTTGAATTTTAGATAGCTAAACCGAAATCTTGATTACCTGATCATAGTGTATATAGACATGGTAAAACATGTAAATGAACAGAAGGATTCTTGCTGACTGCAAACAAAACATGAAAATATAATAAAGATAAAACTTGAATCCAATTATTTTTAAGACATGTTTCGGATTCAAAAAGAGAAAAAGGTTACATAAAAACTCACCAACCAAGCCAAGAAAATAGCAACTCCATTGATAAGATAAGCTTTAGATCGTTTCAAACCAGTAATGTCAAGGTACCACCTAAGATTAATCTCTGGTGTAGTCACTTCAGAGATTAAAACCATGTATGTGTAAAGTTGAGCCTCTCCAAAGAAGAGAGAATAAGCTACTGATATAATAGATAAGCAGTGATGAAATATCTAAAACCAAAAAAAAAAAAAAAAAAAACACCAAGCATTAGCCAAATCAAGATTGTGAAGTTAATGGAGAATACAAAAGCTTTCTTGTGTCTACTTACATATTCTGATCCTCCTAAAGAAGGATATAACCAAAAGATCATTCCAAGATCCGAAAGAAAGTAACCTACTGATACCTAAAAA
The DNA here is from genome assembly GCA_900406375.1 of Iberis amara. NCBI lineage: Eukaryota > Viridiplantae > Streptophyta > Magnoliopsida > Brassicales > Brassicaceae > Iberis > Iberis amara. The sequence continues at coordinate 1,996 of OVAV01002146.1, forward strand.
ATCGGAATCAAAGTACCATATAAGTCAGAGCCGGTCTTGAAATTATCGGATCATATCGATTTTAGGATATAATTTCTATATGTAATTTTTTTTATTTATTTATGGTACCAACTCATACATATTAATGAAAATTTTTGGGGACCAACTCATAGAAATTAACGAAAAATTTTGGGGACCAAGCTTATTATCTTTTGAATTTCTAATATGAGATATATAATCCTTAATATGCTCCTTCGAAATAATACATCTTTATTCATTAATCTTAGGTTGATTTATAAGACTAACCTAACCAATTTCAGATCACACCGCAAATCGAAATGGGGTTTGATAAGATTTTTAATTTAGAAACAATTAATATATTGACTCATATCCCTTATATATTAATGTTTGTCCTTTTGATTTATAATGTGGCATATATTTTTCCTAATAAGATATATGTGGATCAATGACTAGAGGATTTTATGAGAGAATGAACAAAGATAAGAACTTACCCCTAAACCAAAGTTAGAAAGAGATGAATTACGAAACACTATAAGGCTTTGATGACTTCTTTGGTCAGCAAACAAATCAGAGAAGAACACAAAGTAGAATGCCATTAATGAGATAAATATTGCATGGATTGTAGAAATTCCCCTGTCAAGTTATTAATAAGTCAAAATGATAATAATAGACCAAGAAAAGTATGAAACAAAAAGATATATGAATACTCACCTGTTGTTCCATTCAATTCTCTTCATTTTTGTGAGATTTGGATATGATTTTATATGAATTGAACTGCATAACTCGGTAAGATCATAAACCTATAATAAAAAAAGAATGTGAGCTACACTTAAAAAAAAAATGGAGTTTGAAATTGCATGTGAACAAGAAGCAGAATTTACCATTTTGCATATAAAGATTCCAGCAAGAACAGAAGTATATGGAAGAAACTCATCTGCTAATAAATAGTTTCTGACAAAATCTTCTGTCTGATTTTGGTAAGACTTAATGTCCATGACTGTCTTTATCTCGTGGATAATGTTTTGATTCTTTCTCTTAGATTAACTTCTCTCAAGCTTCATCATCATTACTACAAAACAAAGAGATAAACTTCATTTATGTTTTTTTCCCCTCTGTTTATGCACCAAACTCAATATTATAAAGTAATAATCTTTGTGGTTTATACAAATGGGTTTTTGAAATAACATCAAATTCTACTAGAAAGATGAAGAAAGGAGACAAATATTCTTACAATAACTTTCTTGAACATTCATATGCGTAAGAAGAAGAAACTAAAAGACTGTTTTTTTTTGTTTATCGAAAAACAACATTTTTTTTTAAAGCTTAAAACTTTAAACGGAATAAAGATGACCAAGAAGCAAACAACACGTGAACCGCAAAAAGCTGCAGAAGAAACGTTAAGATGATGAAGAAGAAGAAGGAAGTTACAGAGATGATGCAAAAAAACAAGATCTTTCTTCAGAAGCTTCAAGAAATTTTATGAATAAATGAGATTTTGACCAATAATTTTAAGAAATATTGAGAGAGAGGAAATCTAACTGTACCTAGAGATTTCTTATCGCTTATATAATCCAAGAATACCTATAATACTAGATGATGCGTACAAAATATAATTTTAGATGTCATAAAAAAAATTATATAAGATGTATATTTAATTATAAACATGACATTCATTAGTTAAAAATCAATATATTCAATATCCAACTAAAATTATAAAAATAAGTTTTTATTAAATGTATAATTTAATATATTATTTTCAAAAATATAATCAATTATGAAAATGAAAAGTGTAAATAAATTATTCATTTAATTATGGTATGTTTTTAGTATATGATAGTGTATATATATATATATCATTTTAGAGAAAAAATCTAAGTTAATTAATGATAATATATATATATATATATATATTTAATTATGTTTTCGTTTTACATAATTAATTATTTTTTAAAAAATTAATAAGACTTTGTTTTTATTAATTAGATATTTTTTTGGTTGCATGGATAGTAATAGAAGATATTTTTGATTGTGTTTGACAACAAAGATAATACATTTAGTTATTTGTTATTTTTATCCTTAATGAAATTTTTTATTTGTTCATTGAACTAATGACATATAATATATATGTAATAAATTACAAACAAAAAGTTTGTTTTAAAAAAGTCTTTCCTTTTAATATATATATATATATAGGAGATTATTTAAGCAGTTATTTTAAGATATAACTTTATATTTACATAGTATACTACAATATATATGTTATTAACTTATTATAAATTCAAAAATTGAATAAAAAAATATAAATAAAAGAACAAAAAATTAATAATAATCACTTTTTACTGACAAAATATTACTATACAAAATAATACAAAAAGACATAATTAACAAAAGAAAAGAAAAGACAAGACAAATGAGTTTTGCTTAAATAAATGCTAATTAATATGTAATCAGGAAGAAACAAAGCAAAAATAGTTTGTATAATAAAGTATAAAAATCTCTAACTTTTTTAGAAGATTTAATTAAAACGGATGGATAAGTATATAGAAATAAGTTAATTTAGAGAATTTTAAATTTAATTTAAATACAACAAATTATCTTTTTTTGGTTTTGTCTTATAAAAGGAAAGGTAGCTGGCTTTTAGGAGGAGACGATGATATTATATATAAATATCTATATATATATATATATGTCTAAAAAAGTTTAAGTTTCCTGCCAAAATGTTTCGAAAAATATATCTATACTTATAATCAATTTGAAAGAAAACTCTAAAAATCAATATGAAAAAATCGAAGGTATATACATAAATCTGAGAAGAAGAAAAATTTAGGTCAGAATAAGTATTAGATTATGTATAACTAAAATACGATTTTTGTAAAAGTCTGTTTTACATAGCAAAATCATTTCTCTCAATGTAAGTTAAAAAATTGACATTATCTATTTATTTGACAATGAAATAATAAAAATATCCATTTTCTAATATCTCATTATCTTAATAGCTTTTTTGTTCAAGATATTAGAAAATGGATATTTTTATTATTTCATTGTCAAATAAATAGATAATGAGATATATTTTAGAACTGAAATTAGTGGTTAAAAATTTACTTGTGATTCAATGTTTGGTAGGTTCTTTGGCTGGTAGATGATAACCTAACATATGAACTAAATCTTGAACAGACTACTTAAAATTAAACTTTAAAAAAAAAAAATTGAAAATTATAACCAGAAAGAAGAACTAAATATTTGAATTTGTGAAAAGAAAAAAAAAAACTCACCGTTTCTTGCTCATTTTTTCCCTTGTAGACTGTAGACATAATCAAAACGAAGAAACCACAACTTTTTTTATGGGTTTGAAGTTGTTTATGGTTCAGTTGATTTTATATTTAGGATTTTGTAACGTTCCATTTTATCAACATGATTTTGTACTATGTTTATTAGTTTTATTACTTTTTGACACGTCTAAATTTGACAAGTCCATAAAATCGGTATTAAGAAGAAATATATCTATTCAATATCTTGAAAACTTTTCATACACATTTTTGGTTTACTTATAAATTAAAATATAATAGATATATTTTGATTTAGCACATTTGAAATTAAGCAATGATGCAAGCAAAATTAAGTTCTAAGTGATTGGAAGGTTTTAAGTTAAGAGTATCTGAATTTTTTTACTTTATACATTTCAAAAATACAATCCCCTTTAATACTAATTGAATCTAAAAGTATGTGTATAAACAAAACCTGAATACCAAAATTGGGATCTTTAATCTTTACTATAAACCAACCTATAAAATTATCTAAACTATCAATTTCTTCAAGAAGATATCTCTAGTAACATTTTAGTTATTGCACATATTATATCATGTTGGATTCTCTAAAGCCTCTCTAAGAGAAGAAACTGCTGATGAAGAAGAAAGACAAGACCGTGCAATCTTAGCTTCTTTGTCTTTGTTATATGCTTTTTTAACATCATTCTTTAGCTCATTGTATCTCATTCTCTTCCATCTTCTTTCTTTTACAGAGCCTTTTTCTGGATTTGACATATCCGGAATGTCTTCATCCATATAATCATCCATGTACTTATCTAGAACCTCTGAACATGATGGAAAATACCTCCGACCTGTCTCAACTGCAATATCAACGGTTTTAAAATCAGTTAATCTTGCGTAGAGGTGTCAAACAAAGCGGTCCGCAATGAGTTTAATTTTTTTGACCTGTGATGAGTTGACTTGTAAAACCCGCGGGCAACTAATAAAATTGTCCTAATTCGCGTCCCCAAATATTTGCGATTTAGTGGTTCGGCCTCAGACACTTTAACGTAAATTATGTAAAAATAAATCTTTTTTCTTATAAATATTAAAATTAGAAACTTACTTGAAAAATAAGTTTTTATATTTTTGTATAAGTGTTTTAATTTTTAGACATTCAAATTTGATGTAGTATTACATATTTAATAGTTTTTATATTATTAAATATATAAAATTATTTATATTATTAGATATATGAAATTATTTATATTATTAAATATATAAATTATTTATAATTTATTTACATTTTATTTGAATAAGTAATATGCGGACCGACCCGCCAACCCGCAGACAAAAACTGTTAAACCCGCAACCCGTGATGGATCATTTCACGAAACCCGTTTTTAGTGGACATAAAATTTTATAGCCAAATCTACCCCACGGCGGTTCAGGTTGGACCTAATCCGCGAGTTTTAACCCATTTTAACACCTCTAATCTTGCTGTATGAGAGCTTGAAAGTAAAGTGCTTTAAGCTTTTACCTGTTTTCATTAGAGCTTCCATACGAGTTATCAATCTCTTTGTTTGCATATAAGGCGTTTCATTCAAATCAACCTGACTCAAATTCCCAGTTGAACCATTTGATGGCGGTTGAACAATAACACCTGTAAACTCACTCGTCCCTTCAACATTAGCTATGTCCATAGCCACATTAGCTTCTGTTGGAAAGAACAACTTAGCAAGTCCCACTACAACAACAACAACATATACAATAAAAAGTTTCAGAAGTTTATAATAAATCATCAACTTCAAGCTAGGGGTGGGGATTTTAACCGAACCGATGTTCATCTAATTCGGTTCGGTTTACTCGATTGAGAATAAAACGATCGTGAAATATTGATTTTTGTTCGGTTTTTGGTCAGTTCGGGTTGGCTAACAATTTTGTTTTGTGCTACATTAACCGCCGAATTAAATAAAATAAACCAAATTTAACAGAACCAAATTTTTTTAAAGATTTATGAACCGAATTTTAAAAATGAAAACCGAACCATAAAAACCAAGTGCCAAAAACCGAAATTATGTTCAGTTCAATATGGCAATAAATAATACTAACCGAAAAAACCCAAAAACCGAACAAAACAAACCGAGAAAACCGAATGCCCTCCCTACTCTAAGCTATGAGACGGATAATACCTCGCTTTTCTAAGTAAAGCAGCCTCATTTGAAGATCTTCGGGCATCGAATGAGAACAAGTAGGTGTATCACCACTAGCTAACGGATTCCTTCGAATCTCCCTTTCTAAAATATCGATACATAACCGATCTTTACTCGAATCTTCACCCTTTGCGGTTTTCGTATAGTAATCTTTCGGCCTAGTTAATCTCCTACATATATTAACCGCGCTTCGTCCATCAAAAGTGAAATCAGAAGCATTAGCTCCTTTTTGAATAAGTGATATGATAATAGTTGGATCTCTACGCATAGCAGCAAAATGAAGAACCGTGTAGCCTCGGGAATTTCGAAAATTCACATCAGCCATGTTTAGAGTAAGTACCTCGGCTACTACTTTCGGATCACTATAAGCTACTGTATAATGTAGACCATTGGCTTGATCTAAAGTTATATCTGATTCAGTTAAAAGAAGCTTCACAAGTTCGACATCATCGGAATCCAATGCCTTAAGTACTTTCGCAATTCTATCAACCGATTTATCCTCGACAACCTTGGGATTGTTCATCGATTTAACTCGAACTTGTTTGATTTTCTCTGAGATTTCGAAAGGAAGTTCCTTTTCGATACAGAATCGGTCTAAATCCGATCTCGCGATTCTCTCAATGCATTGATCAAGAAGCTGAATCAAATCACAATGAAATGCAACTAAGAGAATTGGTATAACATTCTCAACAAGTGACTTCTCAACATAGTTACAAAGCTTCCTCTGCAAATCAAACACACATAACATTAAATCAATGTCTTTAAACAGATATTTAACCCAAAATCGAAATCGAAATCAGACCTGAAACGAAGTAACTAACTCCGGGAATTTGAACACATGTGAAGCATACATCAATTCAACAACGAAATCAATAGCTGGTTTACAAGAATCATGAGCACAAACTGAATCAACACAAGTCGAGACTTCTACAGGAAATGGTTTAAGCTTTCCAGTGTAGATATAATTCAAGAAATGTAAGAAAGCTTCACGTCTTATGATTCCATAAGGTAACAAATCTTTCATAAGATACTTTGGTTTCTTCTGCTTCTTCATCTCATCATTACTACTACTAATTTCTTTGTCTTTCTTGAACAATTCAAGAAAAAACTCACTCCTAGCAGCTAATACACATCTATGAACACTCACAGGTTGAGATTTTTCTTCTTCTTCTTCGATTATGATCTCTGCATCTGTATAATCACAATCTGAGTTAGTTAGAAGCTGTTCTAAGTTAGAGCTTAGCTTGATTAAACTCATAGCTTCAAGATTTGAAGGTGATTGAGTGATAATAGGAGGAGAATTTGATAAGTGAGAAGATGTGAAGCTTGTAGATGAAGATAGATCCATTTTTTTCTCCAGAAATTTCACTCAAATCCCTAAATTGATCCTCTGGTTTTGGAGGTATGAAGAAAAGATCCGAACTTTATGAAAGAACATTAAGATTTTGTAATGAATCGGTGGGAAGAAATAAAGTCAAATCAAGCATCTTCATGAAAATGCTTGAAAAGTCAACGAAAATGGCGGATGAAAACCCTAAATTGAAATCTTAAATCGTAAGGAGAAAAAAATTGGGGATTCTTCAAAAATCACTGCTCAATCTCTTTTTGTGCAGATGAATATGATGAAGAAAGAAAAAAAAAAGGAATTTTTTTATATATGGTTTATATGAATTTGAGAACCAAAATAGAAATAAAAATCAGAGTTTATCTAAATCTAAAGGTGAGAAGAAGAAAAAGACTGGTCGAGAACAAAACAACAAAACTTAATCATTTCAGGAATAATTACTAATCTTTCTTGATTATAATTATATTTTAATGTTTGGAGAAAAAAAAAATGCTAAACAAAGACTTAATAGTAAAGTCTTTGTTTGACAGTAAACAAAGAAAGAGATAATTATCTGCTAAAATTGCCATGACGATGCAAATATGGTAAGATATTTGAGGTTGACTTGACTTGTGGTGCGTGGGTTGATAACGTCTTAAGTTACGTCATCTTTGAAGAAAATATACACAAAAATGACGAGTGGCCTTGTTTTTTCTATTTTTATTTATTATTGTTATAATTTAGGAAAAATTTATCTAAAACAAAAAAATTTCAGATAAATTTAATCGAAAAGTGTGAATAATTGCATTTACCAAACTTTTTATTCACTAAGCAAATTTGTTTTGATTAGTTTTTGAAAAGTAACTTAATACTTATATATATACTAGAACTTTACCCGTACTATGCGCGGAATAAATTTTTTAAGAAATTTTATAAATTTGATAAAACATAACTCTAATAAAAGTTTTATGATATTAGTATTTGATGTGTACTTTAAAATAATTATAAAGTTATTTATCATTTATTGATTGATATTTTCGCGTTTCCATAACAAATTTAAAGCTATATATATATATATATTCATATTCTGCAAAATAATTTTTGATTGGATAATTTGGTTATAATTAGCATTGTTTTTGTAGAAAAGAAATAAATTAAATGATGTTTTGTGTTTTATTAACAACGTGCAAAAACCTTAAATCAATTATTATGTTACAAAGAGAGTATGTAATTAACTTTAATAGAAATATGTGTTAACTATATAACACTATTTTTGATAACTTGTATAATATGTCTTGAGCATGCTAAAATATTTTATGTTCGATGTGAGGAAAGTTGTATTGCAGAAAAGCAAGAATCCTAATCCATCAAACATATTATTTTTCTAAATTCTTTTATATGATATCTATTTTTACTTACATTTGTTATGTTTATGTACTTTATAGATATTTTGAAAGTCATTTGATGCTTGTCATAATATACAAAAGGATTTTGATATATAACCTATGAAAATCGTGATCATAAAATTCATACCTAACCCGTTTCAAGATATATTTTTTCTAAATGATTTTATATAGCTGGCGTATAATTTAGATACATTTTTAATATAAAATTCATACCTAACCTGCTTCACGATATATATATATATATATTTTATGTATAATTTAGATACATTTTATATATAATTAATGTTTGTTTTATGTAATTTATATATATCAAAATATTTTTCTCTGTTACCAAAAATTATTATTTTACTATTTGTATGTAAACATTGTGGTAGACAAAATAATCATAGCACTCATGTTATATAATTATAAGATTATAGAAAATGAAAAA
>OVAV01002147.1:0-11719 GCA_900406375.1 Iberis amara
AAAAAGCTTGATTGGTAAAAATATGGCTTTAAAGGCTTGTAGAAGTTTTTCAAGCCAAAAAAGTCACTACCAATCACCTCCACATGTGTAGATCTTCCCTAAATGTGTTGTCAAACATCAAAAGTTAGATTCTGATTCTTCCTTTCCTTCATGAACAGTAAAGTTTCATTAAGTTCAAAACTTTTTCTCAGATGTTGTTTTCTCTTGATTTTGATACAACTTTACTGCTAAAATCCTCAAAAAGATTGTTTATTGATCTTTTAGTAATAAAGCTCTTTGTTACTGAAAATCTCACCATTGATTTTGCAGAGTAAGGAGGCATACAATATCAGTGTTTGTAGGTGATGAGAGTGGTATAATAAACCGAATAGCTGGAGTGTTTGCTAGAAGAGGATACACTATTGAGTCACTTGCTGTGGGATTAAATGAAGACAAGGCTCTCTTTACTATAGTTTTAGGGACTGACAAAGTCTTGCAACAAGTTGTTGAACAGCTTAACAAACTCGTCAATGTCATTAAGGTTGTTATTATGAATTCGAGTCTCGGCTAAAATGCAAGTAGTGATGTTAATATGGGTAACCCCGCCCCATTTAGACCCATCCCATTTAGATTTGTACCCATTTAGACCCATACCTGTTTAGACCCGTTTAAGTTATGGGGTCTAATCGGGTTCCCCATTTAAACCCGTCAGAAACCCTCCAACCCATTTAGACCCATTTAAATCCATTTTTAGGTTTAAGTTTTTAATTTTTTAACTCTAATTTTAATTTAGCTTTTATTTTTATTCTAATTTTTTAATTTTTTAGTTTTTTTAATTTTTTAATTTTTAATTTTTAATTAATTTTTTAGTTTTTATTTTTTTAATCTTTTTAATTTTTAAAAAGTTTTAGTTTTAATATTTTAGTATTTCAATTTTTTTAATTAACTTTTTAATTTTAAAATTTTTAAACTTTTTAATTTTTTAGTTTTTATTTTTTAATTTTTTAAACTTTTTCATATGTTTAAATGTTTAATTTTTTTTAGTTTTTAGTTTTTTGTTTTTAGTTTTTTATTTTGTATTTTCATTTGTATTTTTTTTATTTTATTTTATTTTAAATTTTTAATGTTACAGGGTCTAAATGGGTACCCGATTAAAACCCATGAAAATCCTTTTAATAAATGGGTACAATGGGTTGTAAATGGGTACCCATTTACAACCCACGAAATCTGAATCTTATAAATGGGTCTAAACGGGTTTTTTTATAACTAAAGACCAGTTTAGGCCCGCGAAATTTATACCCATATTAACATCACTACATGCAAGTGATGCAAAATGAGATATGTATAGTTTTATGATTCATGACTCTGATTTTGCACTCATTGTGGTCTGCTTAGGTGGAAGATATGTCCAAAGAGCCGCATGTAGAACGTGAATTAATGCTTATTAAACTTAATGCTGATTCAAGCAACCGCTCAGAGGTAAAAAATAGTTGATCTTGCAAGAAGGAACCTTACTAAAGCAGTCACATTGAAAATATCCAAATATATGGGTGAAAGGTTGCTTTATTTCTTGTTATTAATTGAGTCACAGTAAAGGGTCTTTTCTTCTTCTTAAGATTAGTCAAATGGCATTAAAATCTCTAGAATATGGATGAGAAGAGGTTTTCTCCATTGTTATCAATGGAGTCACACTAAAGAACATAGATGAAGCTGTGTTTTTAAGTTTTTCAAAAAAGTTTTGTCTATGATGTTTCCATGTACTAGTACAGATTATGTGGTTGGTGGATATCTTTAGGGCGAAAATCGTTGATACCTCAGAGCACTCTCTAACCATCGAGGTCAGTCATTTTCTCTTCAATTATACATATTCAGGTCAAATGGATAAGATGGTTTAGGTCCTAAACATATACTTTTTCCAATCTTTAGGTAACTGGAGACCCAGGAAAGATGGTTGCACTAAGAACAAACTTAGAAAAGTTTGGAATCAGAGAAATCGCTAGAACAGGGAAGGTAAAACCTATCAATTCCCTTCATCCTTCTTAACTATCAACAACTAATTCATTAAATGTCCCCAAACTACATCTTTTGTATCCACTTGTAGCCTTTATATTACTACAATGTCACATGTACAAGAGTTGAACTGAGTTCCTTCGGTCCAGTGTGGCTTTTAAATGGACATGTTAACATCTTTCAACTCATTGATTGAATTGATTTCAAATATGGATAGAAATAGTTTTGTCATGCCTAACCATTGTTGTATACTACTTTTAAACTATAGATTGCCTTGAGACGAGAAAAGATGGGAGAAACCGCTCCGTTTTGGAGATTTTCTGCGGCACCATACCCAAATCACACCAAGGAATCATCTTATGAGTCTGTTACAGAGAAAACAAAGCTGTCATTGACTGGAAATGGCAATGCATCAACAGGAGTACTGAAAACATTAGCTTAATTTTTGTATTCTCCCTACGTATCCCTAAGATTGATAAATGTTATTTCAGGGTGATGTGTATCCAGTGGAACCCTATAATGATTTCCAACCAGTTCTTGACGCGCATTGGGGAGTTGTCTACGATGAAGATGTAAATATTCATTTCTCAATTGGATAATTTTCTTTTTGAGGTCATAATGAACCTTAAAACTGTTTAATATCTTGCAGTCGAGTGGACTCCGATCCCACACATTATCTATACTTGTAGCCAATGTGCCCGGAGTTCTCAATCTAATAACTGGAGCTATCTCTAGGAGAGGTTACAATATCCAGGTCATTATGCGCGCATTCTTGCTTTTAGTGGCACCAATGTGAATGCATATTCACATACTTGCCATTTTTATTGCTCTAGAGTCTTGCTGCGGGTCCTGCTGAGAAAGAAGGCTTATCTCGGATCACGACAGTTATCCCCGCAACTGATGAAAATATCGACAAATTGGTTAGACAGCTTCAGAAGTTGATTGATCTTCATGAGGTGAGCAAATGGTTCAAAACTGTTAACTCTTTGAGATTGAAAGACAAGTTGATTTCACTGAATAATACTTAGAAATTGCTTTAAACAAACCAGAGCAACAGCAGTTCAATTTATACAGACTCTTTTAACTGAAACTCCTAAATTTACGGCTTCAAAGAAACAGACTCCACTAACCTATAAACTAGGATAACTCATTCAAATTAAGAAACAAATACGTAGACACACTAACACACTAAGCAAATGGACCAACACACTAAGCTTTATTCATCAATCCCTCCCTTAAACTGGAACCATCTTCTTTCCAGTTTACTAGTCTCTTGAGCACACACCAAGTCTTCCTCTTAGCCTTTCAAACACCTCAAGCTTCACTGCCTTAGTCATTAAGTCCGACAATTGATCTTGTGTGCAGCAATAGTCTAGGCTTATGATTCCATCATTAACAAGCTCACGAAGAAAGTGGTACCTCACATGAATGTGTTTTCTTCTTCCATGAAGCACTGTATTCTTTGATAACTTGATAGTAGAGCTATTATCACAGAATATGACAGTTCCACCTTCTTGCTTAGATCCGATTTCTTTCAATATGTTTCTCATCCACACAGCCTGACATGCTCCATATGCAGCTGCAATAAACTCAGCTTCTGTGGTAGATAATGTCACAATTGGTTGCTTCTTAGATCCCCAAGCTATTGCTCCTCCTCCTAACATGAACACATAGCCAGAGGTGCTTTTTCTATCATCAACATCACCAGCATAATCACTATCCACAAATCCCACCAGTCTTTGTTCCTTTTCCTGCTTATAGTGTATACCAAAGCTTGAAGTTCCTTGAACATACCTTAAGATCCTTTTTGCTGCTAACATGTGCTGTTCTATAGGCTTTTCCATATACCTACTCACAAGATTTACAGAGTAAATTAGATCAGGTCGAGTCACTGTTAAGTACCTTAAGCTTCCCACTAATTTCTTGAACTCTGTTGGATTAACCACATCTCCTGCTCATGCCTTAGTTAATTTGCAGCCTGGTACAATCGGATTCTTCACCATATTGCAATCTGACATTCCATACTTCTTCAATATTTCTTCAGCATACTTCTGTTGGTTAATGAAGATCTCCTTTTCTCCTTGAATCACTTCAACTCCAAGAAAAAATTTCATTTTTCCCAAATCTGTCATTGAGAATTCCTTCATCATAGAGTTTTTGAATTCCTCAATCATTGTAAATGAATCACCAGTGTAAATGAGGTCATCTACATACAGGCTAACAATTAGAACCTTCCCTTCCTTCCATTTCACAAATAAAGTGTGCTCACAATAGCATTTTTGAAATCCTTCTCTTATAAAGTAACCTTCAATCCGACTGTACCATTCTCTAGGCGCTTGCCTAAGTCCATAGAATGCCATTCTAAGTTTGTATACTTTGTTGGTCTCATTCTCTACTTCAAAACCCTTTGGCTGTTCAATGAACACATCTTCATTCAGTTCACCCTGCAGAAATGCACTCTTAACATCAAGTTGCATCACTTTCCATCCTTTTCCTGCTGCAAAACCAAGTATTGATCTAATGGTATCCCACCTAGCCACATGTGCAAATACCTCATAAAAATCTATTCCTTCCCTTTGATGATAACCCTTTGCTACTAGGCGAGCTTTGAACTTGTCTATCTCACCTCTTTCATTAAATTTTTTCTTATAGACTCATTTCACTCCAATTACCTTTGCTCCTTCAGGTAAATCCACAAGCTCCCATGTGTTATTAACTTCAATAGCTTTGATCTATGCCTCCATAGCTTCTTTCCAAACTTCTTCAGTTACTACCTTTTCAAAGCAATTTGGATCTTCTGCAGTAATTGGCAGCAATGAATAAGGCAACTAAGTCTCCATCATCTTTTGTAATCAGAAAACCTGTATTTCCTCCTCCTTCTACATAGTCTTTCATCCAAAATGGAGTCTTTCTTTGTCTGCATGATTCTCTTACTGGGACTTGTGGACTGTTTTGTTGGAAAATCACAGCCTCTTCTTCTCTGTTTTCAACTTCTTCTTCACTGTTTTGCTCAGTGTTTCCTTGATCATTACTATCTTCTGTGCTCTGCCCTTCTGTATTTACATCAGTTTCCACTCCTTCTTCTTGTGGATTTTCAGTCTCAGTTTCACTTTCACACACCAGCTCTCTGCTTTGTGAAGTTTCTTCCCACTCCCAACCCTTACTTTCATCAAACTGCACATCTCTGCTCACCATAATCTTCTTAGTAATTGGGTTGTAAAGTCGATAGGCTTTTGATTCTTTACTCACTCCAAACATGACACATTTAGTACTCTTCTCATCAAGCTTTATTCTCCTTTCATAAGGTACTAATGCATATGCGATGCAGCCAAACACTTTAAGGTGTCCCACATATGGTTTATAATTGTACCACATCTCCTCTGGTGTGACATTCCCAAGGGCTGCTGCTGGACTTCTGTTCAGTATGTGGTTAGCATATTGAACTGCTTCTGGCCAAAACCTTCTTGGAACAGACATCTCTAGTAGCATGCACCTAGTCATGTTTAAGATACTTATATTCTTTCTCTCAGCGATTCCATTTTGTTGTGGAGTATATTCTACAGTAAGTTGCCTTCTGATCCCAATTTGTTTACAATAGTCTTCAAAGTACTTTGAGTTGTATTCTCCTCCTCGATCTGATCTGAGACAACAGAGATTCTGCCCCAACTCTCTTTCTGCTTCAGCCTTGAATTCCTTGAAGGCATTCAAAGCTTCTGATTTCTCTGCCAACAAGTAAGTCCAGCATTTCCTGGTAAAATCATCTATGAATGTGATGATATACCTCTTTCCACTTTCTGAAGTTGGTGAGATATGGCCACATATATCACTGTGCACCAGTTGAAGTCCATGACTTGACTTCCACTTGCTTTGTCTTGGGATATTTTCCCTGTTTTGCTTTCCCTTAAGCAAATCTCACACACATCCTCAGCTTCCGCACTAGTAATGGTAATTAATCCCTTTACCATTTCTTTATCTACCATTGTCTTCAAGCTTCCATTATTGAGATGCCCAAATCTCTTATGCCACATGTGTGTTGAGCTATATGTGACTAGAAGACATTTTGTCTCAGTTGGATTATCTTCTGTCTTTATCTTTGCCCAGATAACAAACATTCTGTTCTTTGTCATACATGAGTAGAAAATCATACGTTGTTTGTTCTTTGCTCCATATCTCACATACATCATCTTCAATGATGATTCTCAAACCTTTCTATTGAAGCTGCCCCATACTGAGCAAATTATTCTTCAAACCAGGAACATACAGTACTGAGGTTATCATAGTCACAAACCCTTTAATCTCAAGCCTCAAATCTCCTTTTCCTTGAACAGACATTTTACGATCATCCCCTCGCTTCACACTTTGCCTGAAGTTGTTATCAAGATTCACAAACCAATCTTTTTCCCCACACATATGATTACTGCATCCAGAATCAAGAAACCAGGCTTGTTCTCTTTCATCTACCAAAGACTGAACATGAGCCATCAGAAGGAATTCCTCCTCCTGTTCTGCATAGTTTATCTCTTTTCCCCACTCAGGACAATTAAACTTGAAGTGTCCTTTCATGTGACACTTGTAGCATTCCAGCTTCTCTTTGTTTTGGCTGGGGTATCCTCTTCCCCTGCCTTGATATCCACCTCTTCCTCGTCCCCGTGAATATCCTCCTCTACCTCTTCCACTGTTTCTCCATTGCCCTTCTACCTTAAGAGCTTGTTCTTCCCCTCCATGTCTGTTTAGTTTCTGCTCATGAACCATCAGAGAGCTCTGAAGTCCATCCACCGTGGGTGTTAAAATGTCATTTGACTCTTCAATCGCACACACTACATATGTGAACTTTTCAACTAAAGTTCTGAGAATCTTCTCCACAACCTTTGAGTCTGGTATATCTTCACTCAGGTTTCTCATATCGTTTGCTACCACCATAACTCTAGAGAAATATTATGTAATTGTCTCTCCCGACTCCATTTCCAGTACTTTAAAGTTTCTTCTAAGTCTCTGAAGTTGAGCTTTTTGTACCCTTGTGTTTCCTTGGTACTTTCTTTTCATGGATTCCCATAGATCCTTAGATGTATCTTTGTTCAGGATAGTCTTGAGAATTGTCTTATCAATGGAGGAGAAAATATAATTCTTTACCTTGTGATCCTTAACGATCTTCTCTACCAACTCTGTCCCTGCGGTCCGGTCAATATCACATTCCTTTTTGGTCTTGCAACTCCAGTTTCAATGAGATCCCACCATTCCTTTGACCTGAGTAAGTTCTCCATGAGCATAGCCCAATGCTCATAATCCCCATCAAACTTTGGTATGATCATAGTATCCTTTTCACTCATCTTATCTCTCTGTACTAGGCTCGAGACAACTGAGCTCTGATACCACTGTTAACTCTTTGAAATTGAAAGACAAGTTGATTTCACTGAATAATACTTAGAAATTGCTTTAAACAAACCAGAGCAACAACAGTTCAATTTATACATACTCTTTTAACTGAAACTCTTAAACTTACGGCTTCAAAGAAACAGACTCCACTAACCTATAAACTAGGATGACTCATTCAAATTAAGAAACAAATACGTAGACACACTAAGCAAATGGACCAACACACTAAGCTTTATTCATCAAAAACCATACTACTTGGAGTTTTCGTGCAAAAAGGCAAATATTTAGAGAGAAAATGTTAAACCATTTAGGGTTTCTTTTCAATAAATATGTAAATGTTTGTTTACAATACTTTGATCAATGGCTTCCGGTTCAACTTTGGGCGTTTAAATGTCACCATAACAAATGTTTAATGATGTTTCCTTTTGAATGGGTTTATATAGGTCAAAGATATAACACACATGCCATTTGCGGAGAGAGAACTAATGCTAATCAAAGTAGCTGCTCATACTGCTGCAAGGAGAGATGTTCTTGATATTGCTCAAGTTTTTCGCGCTAAAGCCATTGATGTCTCTGATCATACCATCACCCTGGAGGTTACAGGCGATCTCAGAAAAATGGTTGCGTTACAAACTCAGTTAGAAGTTTACGGAATTTGTGAGGTAACAAAACAGAGCTTCATCATTTATCACTATTGCATCTGAAAATCACAAATGTACCTATTCTTATGATCTGCGGTTTTTCGAAAAATGAAGGTGGCTCGGACTGGAAGAGTGGCATTGGTAAGAGAATCTGGAGTGGATTCGACTTATCTTCGTGGATACTCTCTTCCTTTGTAATTCACAAGGTTAATACTCTCTTTGAACATCAAAGATGCATCATGAATTGGTCATTATCTTGTTATATAAAACGATCTTCTTGTGCAGAAAACTCGGAGCAAGCTTCACTGTTCTCGGAAACTAGTTAAGAACTGCTTGCTGTTTCATCATATTTGTATTATTACTTCCTCATGAGTCATGGTCCTTATTTAGAGAGTTATGTTTGTCAAAACTTATTTAAATGTAAAACTTATGTCTCAGTAATAATAATCTATCATGCTTCATTTGAGATTTGGTCTTTGGCTCCCATACCAATTCGTACCGGTAATCATTTAATTTGAATTTGTCCGTAAACTATACCAGACCGGTTTGTTTATTGGTTAGAAATAGTATCTGCGTATCAAGTAGGGGTAAATTTCATGGATACTTTGGCAACTCTGGAAAAACAGGAACAAAGCCCTATTTGAAGGATCAACAGGCACAACTCAGGAACTGGTTAAGCTTGCTACATGTGGGAAAAATCAATGGTTCGCTGCTCATGGCCGAGAAACAGATTTACAAGTGCATGTTGCAGTCCAACGAAACAAGAGTATATGGCAAGCACCAAATATGGGAGAACTTAAGTGTAACATTAACTTTGCGTGGTCTCAATCACAGGCTAAATCAGGTGCAGCTTGGGTCCTAAGGGACCATAATGGGGAAGTTATTGCTCATAGCCGGAAAGCGTATTCGGAGGTACACACTATCATGGAAGCGAAGTTTAAAAATTGGGAATGGGCTCTCGAGAGTATGGACAACTTATACCACTCCAAAGTAGTTATTATGATGTAAATAGGAAGTTAGAGAGTTAGTTAGTTAGTTACATATTGACTAAACTATATAAATACTCTCTTGTACATTCATTGTTTGGTTAATGAGAAAAGTTACTTTACTCTTTCTTTTTCCTAAGCTCAATATGGTATCAGAGCTCTAAAATCATGAGCGTTTCTCATTCTGATCTTCTTTTTTCTTCATTTTTCTCTTGGATTCGTCTAATTCTTGAAGAATTGTATACTTCATTCTCGTAATCATCTCGTTCGTCACCTGATTTGAATTCTTGAAGCGATTTTTTAGAATTTTTCAGCTCAAATAGGGTTCTTGATTCTTCTTTCCTGATTCGCGATAATGTCGACAGATTCAACATCAACACGAGTTACACCAACTTCAACTCCTACTGCTACAGCTCAACATAACTCAGATCACTACAACAATCCTTATTATCTGCATAGCAATGATCATCCGGGGCTTCAACTTGTCTCCGATCGCCTTGAGAATGGTTCTGACTTCCAAGCTTGGCGTCGTTCTGTTCACATGGCTCTTAATGTTCGAAATAAACTTGGATTCATCAATGGTAAGATTCCAAAACCTCCTGATGATAGTCCTGATTCTGGTTCTTGGATTCGTTGCAACGATATGGTAGCAACTTGGTTAATCAATTCAGTTAGTAAGAAGATAGGACATAGTCTGTTGTTTATCTCTACTGCTGAGGGAATCTGGAAAAACTTGTTAGCTCGTTTTAAGCAAAGTGATGCACCACGTATATATGAAATTGAGCAGCATATTAGCTCTCTTTAACAAGGATCTATGGATATTAGCTCCTATTATACAGAACTCATTACACTTTGGGAAGAGTACAAGAATTACGTTGAACTCCCTGTTTGTACATGTGGACAGTGTACTTGTGGTATTGCAATCTTGTGGGAAAGATTACAAGAACAAACAAAGGTTACAAAGTTCCTTATGGGACTTAATGGTGGTTATGAACAAACTAGAAGACACATCTTGATGCTAAAGCCATTACCTACTATGGAAGAGGCCTACAATATTTTAGCTCAAGATGAAAGACAAAAACTCATTAAACCTCCTGTGAAAAATGATACAACTATCTTTTATACGAATGGAAATGATACTTCTTCTCAGTCACCATATGGACATGGTTATAATGCTTCACAGGAATCATCTGATCAACCTTTTGTAGTAGCTTATGGGAACTTCAAACCCAAACAACGACCAATTTGCACCCACTATGGTCTACTTGGACATACAGTGAACAAGTGTTACCAAATCTATGGATATCCACCTGGTTACCGTATTCCAACTCAAGTTCAAGGACAACCTAGAGGTCCAGTCAATCCAGTAATCAGAGGATCTCATCCTAATGGTCCTCAATCTCATCAACAGACACTTCAAACACAAAAGTTTCAGAATCAGTCATACAACTCATATGATCCAAGACCATATACTCATAAAACTCAGACAATTGCAAATGTTGTTTCAGATTAGAATCAAGAGTATTCAAATGATCAAATTCAAGCAATGAATCAGCACTATAATGATGAATCACATATTGTCAATCAACTCAGCACTCAAGTCAACATTAAAGATTTGACAGGACCAACTTCTTCCTCTATTACTAAAGATGGTTACATAGCTTCTCAATCATCAGCTGGTATGTTTCATTTTCCTTCCACTAGCCTTAAGTTTCAGAACAATCACCTTACATTTCAAGATCAATGTCTATCCACTTTAACTTCGTTATTACCAAAAGGTGCTTGGATAATAGATAGTGGTGCTACCAGTCACGTTTGTTCAGATTTCTCTTTATTCATAGATACTAGACCAGTACAAAATACAACAGTCTCATTACCTAATGGTGCTAGGGAACACATAACTCACATAGGCACAGTTCATCTATCACATGCATTAATCTTGTATGATGTTTTGTTTGTTCCATCTTTTAGCTATAATCTCATTAGTGTTAGCACTTTATTACTTCATAGCAATGCATCAGCTCATTTTTACCCTGATTTTTGCATAATTCAGGACCTTACTCAGGCATGGACGATTGGTAAAGGGAAAACATTTCAAAAGCTATACATTTTAGAGCTGTCTGCCATGGATTTGCCTCATACTCATAACAGCCTTTGCGCATCTATCTCTATTGATGGTGATCTTTGGCACTCACGCTTAGGGCATCCTTCATTATCTAGGCTCTCTGCTTTATCTTCTACATTAGCTATTTCAAAAACATTTCTTTCAAAGGATCATGTATGTTCAGTTTGTCCATTAGCTAAGCAACGTAGACTTCCTTTCATTTCTCATAATCATTTGTCAAAGGAACCATTTGATTTTTTACATTTGGATATTTGGGGACCATTTTCAACTGAATCTATTGAAGGATACAAGTTTTTCTTAACGATTTTTGATGATTGTTCGCGTGTTACTTGGATTTACATGTTGAAACACAAAAGTGATGTCAAAGGAATTTTCCATGTCTTTGTTAAGTACATTTTTACACAGTATAATAAGCATATAAAGTCTATAAGATCTGATAATGCTCATGAGCTTGCTTTTACTGATTTTCTCAAACAAAATGGCATCTTTCATTATTTTTCTTGTGTAGATAGACCTCAGCAGAACTCGGTTGTAGAGCGTAAGCACCAGCATCTTTTAAATGTTGCTAGATCATTGCATTTTCAGTCAAACATACCTCTGGTTTA
>OVAV01002148.1:0-11718 GCA_900406375.1 Iberis amara
TTATATTGGGTTTTAATAATATATATATATATATATATTTTTTTTTATATAAGATATAAATATATATATTTGTGTGCATAAGATTATCTTTATAATGTATATATATAACGTGACGTACGTGTATGTAAACAAGTTGTTATGTTGTTATGTTAACATATTGCCGCCAATACATGTCAATGTGGAAGTGATTAANTGATTAATAATCACTTTGAGTTAACTTGGGCTTGGCCCATTAAGATCATTACGTTAATGTGTTAACGTATTATCGTATGTATATAAGTGTGGCTTAAGGTTAATTTGATTAACCTCATTAACGAAATCCTAGAAAAGAAAAGAGACAGAGACGAATAGTTCGTCTTGACGGCTTCTGAGATTTGATNTTGATTAACCTAATTAACAGAAACCCTAATAGAGAGAAAAAAGGAGGCAGAGACGAATAGTTTGTCGCGACGACTCTTTTTCTAAGATTTGATCTCGTCGGTACTAGCATACTAAGTCAGATCCAGTTTGTGTGCGTGNCTAGATTTAATTCAGTATTTGCACGAATCCTGACAGTTAAGTTTGTAATTAGAATTTATAAAGCGTTATAAATTGTTACGAATTCGAACAATATATTTATAGGGCGGATTTTATGTAAAAAATTGCGGGGCAGAATTCTATAAAGAAGGTTAATATTGGTTTGATTACAAAAAAAATAGTGTGGGTGCGGTTACATATTAGCGAAAATGGTGTGGTTGAAATGTAAATACATTTTTAGAGATATTTTATTAAGTTCTAAAAAAGTACGAGAGTTTATCGATTAATCCAGGCGAATTTTAAAAAAAAATATTTTTGAGGCTTAGTTCTAAAAATATCACACTTACTCATTTCTCAAAATACAAAAAAAATATTTTTGGTTTTAAAATATAAAAAAATTAAAAATAAGGACTATGAAAAATTAAATATAATTAGTTAAATTTAATAATTATTATCTATATATATAATATTTATAAGTCTTGGGTAAATATAATTTTTCGGTTTTACGATGTTAATTATTCAACTATATGTTATGTACCGCATATTACTTTTATTATCATTCAAAAGTAATTTTGTATTGCTTATTGTCTATGAACCGTACTTATCATGCCTTCTACACAAACCAAAATTATATTGCACTGTCCTACAAATTTTTCTTTCTCGAACCGCTTGATCCGCCGTTACCATTCAAACCATAAGATAGTAAATGGGAACATATTAGTGGGCGTTTTTTGATATAGTTGTGGAAAACCGCATTTTGTTCACCAATTAAGAAGTTTTGTTAATTTTTTTATTTTTCCTCTACTTTAAAATCCGCTCGCGTCAGACAATTTTTGTATCTTTTGGATAAAAGAAGTGTACGCGGAGCTTTGCAAAGCTAGTGGTTAATAAAAACGCACCGAGTTTTTGACCAATGGTTATTACATTAATTTTTTAAAAAATTCATATTAATACATATATGCTGAGAAAATGACAAAAAGTCCTCTATATATTATACATACTAGGCTCACGCGTTGCTTGGGACAAATTTGTTTCCATTTATTCAATCATTTTTCAAATTGTTGTGCGCAATATGTTTAATTTATTGTTAGATATCAAATTTAACTTTAATTTATTGTATTTTAAATATTTGGAATATTTTATTTGTTAACTAATTTTTATTTCAATTATTGTTTAATTTTTATAGTTAATTAATTTTTATTTATTATTTTAAATATATTATCTTTTGTTTAATTTTAACTAGTTTTTAGTAATTTTGAATTTATGTTTAAAAATTATAAATTTAAGAAATTTTAACACATAAATAAAACAAACAAATACTAAATCAAACAAATCCTAAATTTAACACTTCTAACACCTAAATCAAACAAACAAATCCTAAATCTAACATATTCTAACACCTAAATGAAATAAAAAAAATCTTAAATATAACACTTCTAACACCTAAATCAAACAAACAAATCCTAAATCTAACATATTCTAACACCTAAATCAAATAAACAAATTATGAATCTAACACTTCTAAAACCTAAATCAAACAAACAAATCCTATATCTAACATATTCTAACACCTAAATCAAACAAACACATCCTAAATCTAACATAAATCTAACCCAACCCAACCCAACCCAACCATCCCTAACATAATTCTAACCCAAATCGAACGCAAAATTCACCACACGGCCTAGAGTTCACGGAGACAGGGATAACATGCTGAAAGGACAGCCAGCGAAGGGAAAATCAGTGGAAGGGACACCCGACGCTGAGGAAGGAAGAGATAGGCCAGAGAGGAAGAGACAAGCGAGAGACAGGCGCCAAAGGGACAATTCGTGCTGAGGACAGCCGACAACGAAGCTGAAATCACTCCAAAACTCTCCTCCATTCGCGAAATGAAGAAGAAGAGTCAGGTTCCTGTTTTTAATAAAAGAAACCAACGGAAAATGTCGTCGATATTCTGTCTATTTCGACTAAAATTTATTGTGCGCCTGTTCCAAAACATTTTAGAACGTTTTCCCGCATTAGTTTTTAACATTCATCGGGTTTCCCTCACAGATGTAACGACGAATTATCGAGGACTTTGCATGCCTATTATTTATATTATAAAGTGACAGATTACCGACGGATGTGTTCTATGTGTTTTCGATATGAACTGACAAATTATCGATGACATTCATAAGGATTCCGCCAGTAATCCGTTAATATATTTAGTTAAAACTTTTTTATGTTTAGGGATTTGGTTTAGGGTTTAGGTATAATAAAACAATTATGTGAACAACAATAGTTGTTAAAAGACTAAAATTATATGAAACATTAGATTTAATATTTCTGTAAACTTATATCTAACTCGCTAGTGACACGTATCATAAGTTCAGAATTAGTTTTGGTTAAAACGTTTAAGTTATCTAAATATATGTTGTTTTTAAAAATAATTATTTTATATTATCCATTACTTACTAATCCAATGTTTTAAGTAGTATACATCATCAACAGTTTGTGTATCCTGCTGATTTTTTTATGTTTAGGGTTTAGGGATTATGGTATAAACTAAGCTGATGGAATATATGTCATTATTCCGTCGGTAATGTAGATATTGACGGCCAAAAATCGGTCGTAAATTAACGGCCGAATTGCGAAGAAATTTCTCTATCGTAAATTAACCGACGAAAGATCTGATGAATGTAAAAAAATCTGATGGATTACCGACGCTCATTATCCCGGTCATTCTTTGATCAAAAATCCGTCAGTCATGATACTGACAAAACTTTCCATCATTTATTTATTAGTTTATCTTTTGTTTTCTTGTAGTGAATTAGATTGGTGAATGAAGAAAAATTTTAACAAGAATTTATGAGATAAATTGTACACAAAATTCTATAAAATAATTGTCCACTACAAAAATTATTGTTATTGTGGATAACTTAAATGAAATGTTGTCTACGAAACATGTAATTGTTAATTGTTGTCTATTATTCACCGTTCCCATGTAGAAATGTTTTCATGAGTATTTGGAAATTGTTCAAAGATTTGTGTATTTTTTAATGTAGTGAATTAGATTTGGAAACATGTAAATGATAACTTATTGTTTCTTTGTAATGTATTTCGAATATGACATGTCCATGTTTGTCTACATTATTCTTTTTTTTAGAGAGGATAGTCATTATATTTTCCAACAATTTTGGTGGACAATTGAAGTGAAAATGTGTCCACGAGAATTAATAATTTAACCAAAGACACACTCATTTGTCAATGCTTTCTTCTTAATGATAACTTATTTTTTACTTGGAATGTGTTTTAAAATATGGTAGTTCATGCTTGTCCACATTATTTTTTGTTTTCTTAGAGTATATTATCATTTTATTATCCATCAAAAACTTATTGTGGTAAATAGCTTAAGTGAAAATGTTGTCAATGAGAATTATAACATCTACCTAAATACACACTTATTTGTCAACATTTTTCTCTGAATAATAACTTATTGTTTATTTGGAATGTGTTTCAAAGATAACATGTTTATTTTTTTCCACATTTATTTTTGGGTTTCTTAGAGAAAATTGTCCATCACAAAATTATTGGTTTTGTGGAAAATTTAAATGAAAATGCTGTCCATGAGAATTTGGAATTTACACAAAGCATGCGTATTTGTCAACCTTATCCTCTCAATGATAAATTATTGTTCTTGTGTACAGATTCTAAGAAAAATTGTCTATGATTTTTTTATTTATTTAACTTCTGTTTGTGTGGCAATGTAGATTAAAAAATGCGTGTACAAAATGTGACTATTTATTTACGAGAGGTACACTAAAACACACAGTTCTATGTTTAAATTAAAACATATGATGCAATGTTTTAGCAGACAAAATTTTCCACGGTTTTCCATTAAGATAACTTACCATTTTGTTGTGTACGCAATTTAGAAAAAGATGTTATCAACAAAATTATACTATATTTTATGAGAGACATACTAAAAATAATGATGCTATTTTTTAATTTAAACATATAATGTTTTATTTTTGGAGAAATAAGTTATGATATTCCTAGAAGAAAGTAGATTATGGTACTTCCTAAAACCTTATTGTGATTGCATCGATTATATGTTCTAAAGTGTTATATGAGCGGTGGATTTACTTTTTTTACAGGCGTATTTACTTTTCATTTTTAATGGATATGATTTTGATTGACAAGATGAAAAAGGAAGAAGAAGAAGAATAGAGAGAGAAGTGAAGGAAGAAGAAGGAGCAACATACAAAGTTTAATATCTTGAAAACAATATATTTAAAGTGAGGCTATTTCTTTTTATTATGTCAGAATAATTTTATGTCACTTCTGCTTTTAGGGTCATTTTCGTCTTTGTTATTTCCCAATAAGTGGTAGATTTGAAAAGTATGTGCAGAGTGGTATTTTTGAAAAGATTTTGAAAGATTGTGGTATTTTTGTTAATTTTCTGTATGTGTTAAAAAATTAAAATTTTTATAAAAAAATTATATTTAATCTGATAATATGGTTTAACTAAAGAACTGAACTAAACTGAATAATATTTTAGACTTAGATATTTAGAACCATGGTTAAGAAATATTTTAATTTACCTGCAGGCTGCAGCAGTAGAAAAATTTATTATATTTAGTAATTTTTTAATTGTTTCATTAATGAGGAGTATTAATTAGTGTATTCTCTAATTTTTATTTTGGTTATCAATTATTTCTTAAAGAAAATTGAAAAAGTTTTTATAATATTGCATGAGGCCAAATTTGTATTGGATTCTCAAGATGCTAGCTAATGTGTTTAAGACGGCTATGATAAATGTTTGTAAACTCTTATCTCCCAGAATTACAACTTGTTTGTCCTAAGAAATGCAATATTAGTTAGAAACAAAACGTAATTATTTTCCTTAAATTCCCAAAATTCGAAATTCTATTTCGTTTCAGGTACATATATAATTTTTACTTATTGATATAGGATCGCACATTTTAAGAACTCTTTTGGAAGATTTTTTTATATTTTAAATGAAAAGGTTGTGAGTGATGATAATCAATTGAAGATGGGGCAAGATGTGAGAGCGACAAGGAACGTGAGTCACATGGAACGAAGGATCATACATATTATACAGCAATCAAACGTCCCCACACCAACATGAATTGGAGTCATATGTATGAATTTGAAGGGCCAAAATCATCAAAAAAGAATGGTATCTTCATATTGTGGACCTATATTAGGGGTAAACTCGTAGTTTACTTCATTTCTGTTTATATATTTTTAGGTACCCATGAATTATTTTTTCCGAAATTGGCTATGAAATTATTGGTATCTTTTTTGCCCCACCATAACAAGCCAACCACTTTATTTCCTACTTAGTACAACAACGGCTACTCTACTTTAACATTGTCTAGCCTTCTTCTATTTCAAGTCAAAATCTTGACAATGCACATGACTCCCATTGAAACCATTTTCTAGTCTCTTAATTCCAGCCAATTCGTTAGGACAATATTTAAGAACAAGTATTGGCATCGTTTCTAACCACTAGTTTAGAAATCCATTTATTATATATTTAAATGAATCAGATTAGTAATTCGGTTTGGGTCGATTAATTATGGCATTGATATGGTATCTCTCATATTTATTCAGGAGAAGTACATACCCCAATATGTGAATTTTTAACTTAACTAGTGGTCATTAACTTGAAAATACGGTACTACGTTCTTCCAGAATCCAAATTCAAATTTCATTAGTAACAAAGTAATTGGCATATTTGAAAGGTAAGAGCTGCACTTATTTGCAATGTCGTTTAGTCTATGGTAAAGTAGATTGAACTATACTCCCTCTGTCCCATTATGTAAGATGTTTAGACAAAAAGCACAAAGATTAAGAAACTATAAATGCTTTTAATTTTATCATTAAATAATACAATTTGGCAAATAATCAAAAATAATTTGACCAATAGAATAATCTCTTGTAGAATATGAAAGGTTATTATTGCTTTAATAACTATAAAGCTTATCTTGAAAATTGAAAACATCTAATAAAATGAAACAAATTTTTTTTGCTAAAACATCTTACATAATGGGACAGAGGGAGTATTTTTCTAGAGCATTGCCAGAATAAAGTTAAAAATTCAGTGTTTAAAGTTTTCTTAGTTAAATTGGTCCACACTAGTATTAGTCGGAAGACATTAATTATTTTGGAAAAAGAAAGAAAACATGTCTTCGTTGTTATACAAAAATGTTGATGGAATCATTCAAAGTTATAAGTAGATAAATTTTTAATGAATATTATGGACATAGTGATGTTTTTAATGATCGAGTATAATGTGTCATTATTTCTTTAAAAACAAAATGATTAATTTTGACACATTAGTTCTCCAGTCCAGAAAGGGAAGAGACTCTACGAATAATGTGGAGGCTAGGAGCATGAATGCTGGGGGATTCTAGAATACAACCACATTTTTTTCGTTAGTAATGCAACTTCTGTAATTTCGTTGAATAAACAAAATCGTAAATGTAATTAAAATTAAAAGCGCCAAACCCTAATTTTTTCTCTCTTATACACCATTAGCTAGAAGAAGACTCTCGACGCCGGGGGTGCCAGTTCTCGCCGGCGTCGACCATCATTTTCCTTGCTCTGTCTTCATCTATCTCAACCTCTCTTTTTTGTTATTTTTTGTAGAATTGGTTATCAAACAAACTTGACTTTCATTAATTTCTTGAAGGGTTCATATGCACATCAAAACCTCTAAAAGATAAACTCAAATAAATATAAAACATAATCATAAAAGGAAAACACATCCTAAATTTAAGGAATAAAATATATTCTCTATACTCCCCCTCAAGTTGGAGTATGAAGATCCTGAACACCCAACTTGGATACTATTGTCTGAAATTGTGCCCGACCTAGTGACTTAGTGAGAATATCTGCGATTTGTGAATCTGTGCGAATGTGTTGAGTAGTAATGATCTCGTCGCGAACATCATCACGAACTGCATGACAATCATTCTCGATGTGTTTGGTGCGTTCATGAAAAACTGGATTAGCCACGATATGATAGCCGCCTTTCTATCACTGAAAATATGACTTGGCTCGGTTTGTTAACGCCCAATTCTTTCAAGAGACTTCACAACCACTTGACTTCGCAAAGTGCGACGGCTATAGATCGATACTCGGCTTCGGCTAAGGAGTGGGAGACTGACTTTTGTTTCTTTGTTTTCCAAGATATAAGAGCACCGCCAAGAATTACCACAAAAGCACTCAAAGAAGGACGAGTCAAGGGACAAGACGCCTAATTGGAGTCACAATAAACAGAGAGTAATGTCTGGAGATGATGATAAGAAGATACCTTGGCCGAGTGGTCCTTTTAGAAACTAAACAACACGAAGAGTGGCGAGCCAATGGTCTTGATGTGGTGATTGCATAAATTGAGACAACACATGAATCGCATAGTTTAACTTGAGACGAGTATAAGTCAAGTAAATTAGCCGACCAATGAGCCGGCGGTAGCGCTTTGGATCATCTAGCAGCGGACTATCACTCGTAGCGAGTTGATGGTTTTTGCTAAAGAGGCATAGGAGCCGGCTTGCTTCCAAGATGACCTGTCTCGACAATGATCTCTAAGGCATATTTTCGCCGAGTAAGAAAGATTCCTTCAGGTCTGCGACTGACCTCGATGTCTAAGAATTATTTCAACTTCCCCCAAATCCTTCATGGAGAAACATTTGCCGAGATAAGATTGAAATTTTTGTATCAAATCATTATCATCTCCGCAAATGAGTAGATTGTCTACATAGACAAGTACCCTAATGTATTTGCCATCTTTGGTGCAAGAGAATAGTGAATAATCATCATAAGCTTGAAAAAAACCATATTTGATCAAGGAGTCAGACAACTTCTTAAACCAACATCGTGGAGCCTGCTTAAGACCATAAAGTGATTTCTTAAGTTGACACACTTTACCAAGATGAGAATGACGAAAACCATGTGGAAGCTTCTTGTACATCTCTTTAGTTAAATCTCCATGGAGAAAAGCATTATGGACGTCCATTTAAGAAACCTCCCAATGCTTAGCCGTTGCAATACATAATATGGCGCGGACCGTCGTCATCTTCACAACAGGAGCAAACGACTCATTATAAATCTTTTCTAGCGACTTGATTATTTCCTTAGACAACAAGCCGTTCCATATGCCTTTCAATGGACCCATCAACATTACATTTAATCTTGAAGAACCACTGGCTACCTATAGCCTTAACGTGTGATGGCAAGGAGACAAGATCCCATGTCTCATTCAACTCAAGGGCTTCGATTTCTTTAGCCATTGGCGACTGTAATAGTTGCGGCTTCTTGATAGTGTCTTGGCTCAGTGGCGACTGTAATAGTTGCTAAAAAAGCTCGATGGCTTGACGAAAAACTAGATCCAGACACATAATTGATAAGAGGATAAAGAGAATTACTTGAACCCGAATAGGAAGATTCGAGAGAGGAAGGACAAAGAACGTGATGGGAAGCTTCACAAGTGGCATTATAAGTCACATAATCCTTCAAACGAGACGGAGGAGCCCTTGTCCAATGCCCATAGCCTAGTTGTTTTGTGTCTTGTGGTAAAGACAAAGTCGTGTCTGTAGAAGGAGGAGCTGTTTGGACGTTAGCTAAGTCTTTAGCTGGTAGAGAAGGCTCGCAACTCCTCCTGTCATTAGGCATGGACAACACAACCTTCATCAGACTGATACAACGTTGAAGTAATGGGTGAAGGTTTGAGTTCTTTGCTAATGCAAACGGGAAGTCTTGTTCACAAAAAATAACGTCCCATGAAACAAGAAATTCCTTAGTGTCCAAATCAAAGACACGCCATGCTTTCTTACGAACAAGATATCCTACAAATATGCACTACCTTTTCCGAGAAGCAAACTTGTCATTGTGTCTTGAATAGCGGCGGACAAAGCAAGCTAAGCCAAAAACTTTCTTGTTATGATATGATAGTTTGGAGCCACATAATACCTCAAAGTGAGTCCGTCCCTTAAGGATGCGAGAGGGCGTTCTGTTGATAAGATAGGTTGCCGTCAAGATAGCTTCACCCCAGAACTTCACCCGTAAATTTGCTTGAAACAACAATGCTTTTGCAACATTGAGAATATGACGATATTTGCGTTCAACCCGACTGTTTTCTTGAGGAGTAGCAATGCAAGATGTTTGATATTGAATTCTGTTTTCTTGAAAGTAGGATGCAAGACACATAAAATCGGTTCCTTTTTCACTTTGGACTACTTGAACTTGACGACCGAATTTTCTATGTGCATAAGACACGCAATTCTTGAGATTTTGTTGAACTTGATACTTTTGTAGAAGTAAAAACATCCAAACAGCTCTAGAGTAGTCATCTACAATTGTTAGAAAATAGAATGCACCACAAGACGAAGGGTAACGATATGGACCCCGAACATCACAATGTATAAAGCAAAAACACTCTGTAGTTTTATTAATACTATCTGAAAAGACTTCTCGTGTTTTTTTAGCTTGAAGGAAAATATCACAAGAAGTTGAAATAACATAAGAACTAGAAACCATAGGTAAATCCAAAAAATGTTAAAACTAGGGTGACCCAAACGCTTGTGCCACAAATCTTGATCCGGAGTTGCTTCTAGACTATGAGCTTTAGCCGAAATAACACTTGTGAAGTAGTATATCCCATCACATTCTTCACTGATTCCAATCATAGTCCTCGAAAAACGGTCTTGTAAAACACAAACAGTGTCAGTAAATGTTGCAAAGCAATTCGTCCACTTTAGTATCTTAGACACATATAAAAGTGTGCAATTCAAAGATGGCACAAACAACACTTTAGATAGAGAAACTCTGTCCGAAAGAGACAAAGTTCCCATGCAAATCGCATAAGTGTTACTCCCATCTGCGAACACAATAACACATGAAGGAATAACGATTTATCTAGTCATGTGATGCAAGGCTCATGTGTCGAGTATAACGTCACTAAGTGTCGGCTTACCTGACAACTTTTCAGTAGATTTGGTATTTTTCTTGATGAATCTCTAATGCGGCTCCACAGGAACACGATGGTCATAGGCAATACACACCAAGTTCTTCACATAGTGAACATAATTTGCCATAATATTCTAAGACTGCTTGCCCGTCTTGTCAACAAGCCGCAAGTTGCGGCTTCAGCTGATGAATTTGAACATTGTTTCCTGCTAAGAAACGTTGTTTTAAATCGGTTCACAATTGTTGAGATTCAGATATAAATGAGATTGTGGAGGGTACTTTAGGTTTGATAGAAGTTCTCAGCCATCCAATAAGCATTGAATTGGCTGTCATCCAGTTCTCATAATCTGGATGATCACTTGCTAGTTTCTTAATTTCTCCATTAATAAAACCAAATTTTCTTTTGGCGTGCGTTCAACATGTTTGTAAACCATTCATTATAATTATCTCCGTTCAGTTGAAAAGAGATAATCATAGCACTAGGGTCATCTGATGAATAGAGCGTGTACAAAGAGACAACTTCGGTTTCTTTTTCAGTAACCCTAGCCCGTGGTGGAGAAGTTTCAGAATCATCACTCATTAATTGTGTAGGATTTCTTAAAGAACACGTCTTTGAGAGGGATGAGAAGAAACACGTCTTCAAAGGAGAATAGAAGAGCACGGCTTTTAAGATTTTGTTGTTGAAGATCACGTCTTCATGGTGTAAAGAAGCTCACGTCTTCTTTGGGTAAGGTTAATTACGTCCTTGTTGCTACGAAGAAAGTAATGTCTTGAGAGAGAAGAAAAAAATTTCTTCAAGAAATTATGTTAAAATATTTAGGTTTAGGATATGCTTTGATACCATGTAGAATTGGTTATCAAACAAACTTGACTTTCACTAATCTCTTGAAGGGTTTATATACACATCAATAGCTCTTAAAGATAAATTCAAATAAATATAAAATCTAATCATAAAAGGGAAACACATCCTAAATCTAACGAACAAAATATATTCCCTATAGTTTTCTTTCGCTTTTCTCCTCTTTGGTGCCTATTTTCAGATCTTAATCCTGATGAAAGTTGTGCTCATTAGCTCTAGCAACCTCCAACACTATCTCGTGCTCCTTCAAATCAGTTTCATGCTCGCTTGAGCCTCAAACCCCCTATTTCACCAAATCTAGGGTTTGGCCACTACAAGAAAAGAAAAGAATTTTTGACGGATATTTCTGTCGGGAAAAATCCGTCAGA
>OVAV01002149.1:0-11716 GCA_900406375.1 Iberis amara
TCCGTTTTAATCAATGGCAGCCCATATCATCACTTTACACCCCGCCTACACATCAATGAGCATTATGAGTTGGAACTGTCGGGTCTCTGGAATTGTCAAGGTTTAGCGAATGACCCGACAGTTCGTTGCTTACAGAATTTGCGTTGGGTCCATTTTCCAGATTTTGTGCTCCCATAGGAAACTAAAAATAATGTTGGTGTGTTAGAAAATATACAACAAGGTCTTGGGTACGATAGACTTGTCACTGTTGATCCGTTTGGGCTAAGTGGAGGTCTCGCCTTACTCTGGAAAAACAATTATGAAGTTAATGTCCTTCTCGCAGACAAACTTTACATTGATACTTTGGTAAAAGTTGGCTAAATGGAGTTCTATATAACATTTGTTTACGGTGAACCAATTACAAGTTTGAGAAATGAATCGTGGAACAGACTCGCCAGATAGGAAGTATTCGACAGAAACCGTGGTTGATTACGTATTTCATCAATCTTTTGAATAATTCGGAGAAGCGGGGAGGCTCGGAGAGACCGGATAGAGCATTTTGGAATTTTCGTGAAACAATAAACTCATGTCACGTGGTGGAAATAGCAAGCTCTGGCAACTGGTTCTCATGGGCAGGTTATAGAAATAACATTTGGATCCAATGCCGTCTAGACAAGGCTTTTGGAAACAATGAGTGGTTCACTTTGTTCCCTCGATGTCATGTGCAATTCTTTGAGAGTATAGAATTTGATCATAGACCATTGTTATTGAAGTTTGCATATGAGGAATTTTCGTTCCGAGGAAAATTCAAACTTGATAGAAGATGTCTAGCATCTCCGGAAGCTATCAATGTAATACCCTCTTGCTAGAGTACTATCGGAGAACAAAAAAGTATTTTTAACAGAGTGTCTAAGGTTTGTAAAGGCCTGTCAAAATGGAAGAGAAGAAATCCTAAAAATTCGATTATTTTAATTGAAAAGTTGCGAACAGACATTGATGTGGAAACTTTAAAAGAATTTCCAGACTTTGAAATGTTGAATGGGCTGAAGCAATCCTGGAATACGACCTATATATTAGAAGAATGGTTTTGAAAACAAAGGTGCATGGAAAGATGGCTTCATGATGGGGACCGCAACACGTTTCTATCACTCTTGTGTGAAAAACTAACGATCCAAGAATATAATTCAAATGTTGTACAATGAGGAAGGTGTCAAGAGACGATAAGAAGACTCAAAAGGAGAGATAGCAGTCTCATACTTTTGTAACTTGTTCACTTTGACAAATCCACTATCGTAATGATATGATCCTCTTGTTGTTGAGGCCGAGAGTTACTGAATCTATGAATCAAAGACTGTTAGCGACTGTTTCAGAGGAAGAAGTTCGAAGAGCTGTCTTTGATATTGATTTGAGAATTGTCGGGAACTAATGGAATGTCGAGTCTCTTTTACTAGAAATTTTGGAATGATGTAAAACAACAATTGATGAAAGAAAAAATTATTTTTTTTTAATTTGGATCATTTTCCGACAGAGTATAACTTTACTCAAATAGTATTGCTACCTAAAGTTGTGGTTCCAAAAAAGAATGTCTGAGCTTTGTCCGATTAGTCTTCGTTCGGTTCCGTATAAAATTTCCTCAAAAATTATATGTAATCGGCTTAGACTCATTTTACCGAGTATAGTTTCTCTTACTGAAGGTGATTTCGTCGCAAAGAGACTTATCTCAAACAATATCTTGTTAGCTCACGAGATGATTCATGGCCTTCGAACGAACCCTCTATGTCGCGAATCTTACATGGCAATTAAAACTGACATGTTTAAGGCTTGATAGAGTCAAATAGAGTTTTTAAAAGGATATTTTATGAGCTTTGGGCTTTGATCCAAGGTGGATTAATTGGGTTATGACATGCGTGTCCACCGTATCATATTCGGTAATCCTTAATGGTCAAGAACATGGTTTTCTTTATATCTGAGGGAGGTCTTTGACAAGGCAATCCACTATCTCCTCTTTTTTTTCATTCTTTGTACAAAATTTTTGGTACATAGTTTGAACCAAGCTAAAGATCAAGGAAGAATTATCGGAATTAAATTAGCTTCACATGGTCCATCTATTCACCATCTTCTCTTCGCTGATGGTAGTTTGTTTATGCGCCGGGAGAACTTGGAGGAGAGTAATGAGATCGCTAAATGTCTCAAAGAGTATGGAGATGCATCAGGTCAGATGATTAATTTCAAAAAAAATTTGAACATGTTTGGCGATAAAATCACCACGACTACAAAAGAACAGATAAAGGAGAGATTAGGGATTCAAAAAGAAAGTGGTGTTGGGTCATAGTTAGGTCTTCCGAAGTGTTTTAGTGGGTCAAAAAAAGATATTCTTACTTACATAACAGAGAAGCTACAACATCTTCTTCAAGGATGGTATGCAAAAACCCTCTCACAAGGAGGTAAAGAAATCTTATTAAAATCGATAGCTATGGCTCTTTCGGTTTATGGTATATCTTGTTTCCTACTACCTAAGACAATTTTAAAGAACCTTACAAGTACAACTATGGAATTTTGGTAGAGTACTAAATATGAGGGGAAAAATCTATCTATTGGGTTGCATGGGAGCATTTATGTAGGCCAAAAACATAAGGTGGTCTTGGCTTCTAAGATCTCGCTAAATTTAACCAAAGTTTACTGGCGAAGCAAGCTTGGAGAATATTAAACAAGCTGGGCAGTCTCTTGTTGGGGGTTTACAAATCATGATATTTCCTTATCTCGGTTGTAGTGTGGGCCTTCGTCCATCATTTGCATGGAGAAGTATTATTCATGGCCGTGACTTGTTAAGTAAAGGTCTTATATGAGTAATAGGCAATAGTGTTGATACATATGTATGCTTGGTTGCTGACGGTAAAACCAAGATCTCCATTCAATCTAAACGGCTGCGTGAATGTTCTACTACGTATAGCATATTTTATTTGACATATGAAAGGAGAGTGGCTACAGGATATGCTGAATCAACTCTTTTCCTACGAAGACAAGCTTTTAATCCTTAATCTCAAGTCATGCATTAGACGAATAGAAAGAGACTTCTGGTCTCTTACAAAAAATGGCCACTATACGACACTTAGAGGTTATGTCTTGTTAACCAATGATAGGACAAGATCTTGTAGTCACCTCCTTCTAGATCAACCTTCTGTAGATGGTCTAATGCAGGATGTCTGGAAGCTAAAGACATTGCCTAAAATCAAGATCTTTGTATGGAAAGTGTTGAATGGGGGATAGTAGTGGCAAAGAGATTATAATCAAGAAAAATCATGGTAAGCTTACGGTGTTATCTATGCACGTATCAGAGGAATCCTTCAGTTATGCACATTTTGATTTTGCGGGTACGAAGAGGGTCTGGCAATTATCCAGTGTAGCTCAAGAGGATTCAAATATCTTTTCACACTATTTGTCAATGTTAACTATCATTTGAAGCTATCGAAAGATAAAAAGGTTCCAGATTTTACAAATCTTCCTTGGCCATGGATATTGTGGGCCATATGGAAAAGTAGAAATGATTGGTTGTTTAATGGAACTACATTTAATTTGGATCAGATTCTAACGCAAGCCAGAGCCGCTTCATGTGCATGGTTCCAAGCTAAGATCTCGACTATAACTCAACATGCTGAGAGTCTCAGCAAGGAATGCAACGATGTACACATTGGTATCCTCCACCTGAAGGTTATCTTATGTGAAATGTTGCTTCTGTGTGACGTAAAAATATTTCGTATGTTGGTGTGTCTTGGATCCTGAGAAATTGTACATGTGAGGTACTCTTACATGGAAGAAAAGCTCCAGACTCTCTGCCATCACAATTTCAAGCCGCACTGGAAAGTTTATTTTGGGCTTTAGAATGTTTACAATCTTTTTAAAGAAAGAAAAATCATCTTTGTTCTGCACTTTAAGGATGCAATCGAAGAGATAGCCTCTACTTGTGACTTGCCGCTGCATAAATACTTCTTAGAAAGGATCGTCCATGCTTTGAATAGCTTCGCAAATGCTCACTTCATTTGTATCTCTCCTCAACTGAAAAAATGCGCGATAGCTATTGTATTAGGATGTATTCCTATAGATTATAGATAATGTTGTACTTCCTCCGTTCCTAAAAGGATGATGTTTTAACTTTTTTCTTTGTTTCACAATATTTATGGTATCGGGAATTTCACTTCAAAACTATTGGCTTTACTTTTACTTTTAATCAATAGTGAATGGAGAAAAAATAGTTAGTGTTATTAAACTAATAAATAAGTATTAGAAAAAGTAAAAGTTAGTTTTATTAATGTGTGAAAAATCCAAAACATCATTCTTTTTGTGTGTGTATATATATATATATATCAGTTGTGTGTGTATATATCTTACTAGATTACTAGATTACTAGAATATCTTATCAATCTCTTTGTGTGTGTATATATATATATATATATANTTGTGAAAAATCCAAAACATCATTCTTTTAGGAACGGATGGAGTATAAGATTCATATCTTACTAGATTACTAGAATATCTTATCAATCTCTTTGTGTGTGTGTGTATATATATATATCAGTTGGCCGAGAGCCAAATAGAATACACATTCATTCTCCTATATTTTCCTATCATGGCATCAGAGCTGAATAAAACTCTGCGAGATCTGTGAATTTTTTCCGTTTACGTTTCTTTTTCTCTCTTCTTGCTTAGTGAGCGATTCTAAACCCTTCTCTTCATCATGTCTAACGTATCTGATTCTGATACGGATACAAAATCTCTACCTGATAAAGGTTCAGTTACCGAATCTAAAGTCTCACCTTACTCTCTCTACGCCTCTGACAACCCAGGGGCTCTTATTACCTCAGTGATTCTATCTGGAAACAATTACAACGAATGGGAATTAGAGATGACTAATACTCTTAAGGCGAAGCGCAAACTCTGTTTCATCGATGGCTCTCTACCTCAACCTGCTTAAGACGATTTTGATTTTTACTCATGGGTGTATGTTAACTCAATGATTATTGGGTGGATTTGAACATCTATCGAACCTACCATTCGCTCTACAGTTACGTACGTCGCTGATGCTTGTGCTCTATGGGATTCGCTTCGTCAACGCTTCTCTGTAGGTAACAAAGTACGTGTTCACCAATTGAAAAGTCAATTATCTTCTCTTCGACAACATGGCCTTTCTGTAATAGAATATTACAGAAAGCTTTCATATATTTGGGATGAGCTCCAATCTTACCAACAACAACCCATATGTGCATGCGACTCAAGCGTGGATCTTTCGAAAGAAAGATATGAAGAAAGAGTCCACCAATTCGTTATGGGTTTGGATGAGGAGCGCTTTGGTAACGTCATTACAACGGTTATTGGAAGCGATCCATTGCCTCTTCTTACACAGGTCTACTCATGTGTTATTAGAGAAGAACAACGGATCATGGCTTCTCGTCATTCTGAACAAATTCAAGATGTAGTTGGGTTTGCGACTCAGCATTTTACTACGCTAGATATTACGGGAAAGCAAGATGGACAGCAGTCTCGTCCACATCCATCACGAGACAAACTGTAGTGTACACATTGTGGCCGTTCCGGTCATGATAAGGCGACGTGTTGGCTTCTCATCGGGTATCCCGATTGGTTTACTGATAAAGAACACACTCGCCAAGGGAATCGTGGTTGCGGCGGTCGTGGTAGGCGTGGTAATGAGTCATCCGGTCGTGGTAAGCGTGGTAATGAGTCATCCGGTCGTGGCCGAGGTGTTAGTGTTGCTCATGCCACAACATCTAATTCATCTTCTTTCCCAGACTTGACACAAGACCAATGGAGGACTCTAACTCAACTCTTACAAGAAAAATCTTCACCATCGGACAAGTTGTCAGGTAACGAAGAACATGGTACTTTTATTCTAGACACGGACGCGTCTCACCATATGACAGGTGATATGTCTCTTATCTTTGCTGTAACAAAGCTAAATCAACCTTGTTCCATCGCATTTGCTGATGGGAGCTCAACGTGTGGTACTCATTTGGGGATTTTGACATTGTCATCTGATATCATATTGACAAATGTCTTATTTGTTCCTCATTTGAACTGTACTTTGATCTCAGCTTCCCGCCTGCTTAAACAGACTTGATGTTTTGCCTTACTAAGTGACTCCATGTTTATCTTACAGGACCGTTCATTGAGGATGACGATTGGCGTCGGGAGGGTGCAGAATGGGGTGTACTCTTTTGACGAGAGTGTTGCTGCACATGCTTGTCGGGTTTCTGCTTCTTCAGATTCTACTCTTTGGCATCGTCATCTTGGTCATCCATCCGATTATGTGTTTTTTGTTCTTTCGGATTTGGATTTGTTTTCAAATATGACTGCTCGCCTTAGTCCGTGTGACACTTGTTTTAAGGCAAAGAAAACACGTTTGGTTTTCCCTGATAGTTTGAATAAAACTTCTCATTCTCTTTCACTTATTCATTGTGATGTTTGGGGACCGTATAGGGTTTCTTCTTCTTGTGGAGCAGTGTATTTTCTGAGCATAGTTGATGACTTTACACGAGCTGTATGGACGTATCTCATGCTCGAAAAATCAGAGGATAAAACCATCTTACCAAATTTTTGTGCTATGGTCGAGAGACAGTTCTCTCGCAAAGTCAAAGTTGTGCGTAGTGACAACGACACAGATTTTACTTGTCTCCGACCATACTTCAACCAGAATGGCATTCTTCATTAAACATCATGCGTTGATACTCCACAACAGAATGGAAGAGTGGAGCGGAAACATCGGCACATCCTGAATATTGCTCGCGCCTTGCTTTTTCAAGCTTCGTTACCAATATACTTATGGGGAGAGGCCATTCTCACGACTACCTACGTGATTAACAAGACTCCTACATCAGTCTTGAATGGTCTTTCTCCCTTTGAAAAGTTATATGACGCAAAACCGCAATATTCGGAGCTTCGAGTCTTTGGATCGTTGTGCTTTGCTTATTCCCGTTCACGATCTAAGGATAAATTTGCACCAAGGAGCAGGCGTTGTATTTTTGCGGGTTATCCGTCGGGAAAGAAAGCATGGAAATTGTATGATCTTGATGCCAAAGAATTTGTGATTTCTAGAGATGTCGTTTTCAAGGAGGAGATTTTTCCTTATCAACAAGTTGCAACAGTCTCGAAGCTGTCTCCTTCTCGTCCTCTGATCTTCGATGTTGCTCTGGACGATAATGTGGTGATTCCGGCAGCTCTTTTGGTCGACAGGGGGAGTCTATCTCACTCTTCTCCTGCCACGATGCCTCATTCATCTCCGGTTCCAGCAGAGTCTGTCGACAACGCATCTCTTATGCTCGTGACTGCCCTGATTGATCTCTCACCTGCTTTGGATCAAGCAGCACCTGCAACTACTCTTGTTTTAGGTCGTGGTCAGCGTCCTAAGTCTAAGCCAGTCAAGCTACAGGATTATGTCACTTACTCGGCAACACACTCTCTCACCCATTCCCGCACTCTCCGACACTCCAACGCATCACTCACTTACGGTCCCTGGTTTGACTCCTTACTCTCTGCATAATTTTGTTTCAGATTGCAATTTCTCACCTGCACACAGAGTTTTTGTTGCTGTTGTGACTACATGATACGAGCCTTCCTCCTATGCTGCAGTGTTTGTTGATCAAAACTGGAAAGATGCGATATGTGCCAAAATTGATGCGCTGGAAGACAACCAGACCTAGGAATTAACTAATTTACCGCCCAGGAAGACTGCCATCAGTTCTAAATGGGCATACAAGCTGAAATTTAAAGCTGATGGTTCGGTCGAACGGTACAAAGTGCGCTTGGTTTGTCTCGATAATCGCCAAATTGAAGGC
Organism: Iberis amara; assembly: GCA_900406375.1. Classification (NCBI taxonomy): domain Eukaryota; kingdom Viridiplantae; phylum Streptophyta; class Magnoliopsida; order Brassicales; family Brassicaceae; genus Iberis; species Iberis amara. The sequence goes on from OVAV01002149.1 coordinate 7,824, forward strand.
GAAGAGTACGATAAGACTTGCACCGGTTTCTAAGATGTCTACTGTGCGGAGTCTTCTTGTTGTCTCCGCTGCTAAGAACTGGTTTGTTCATCAAATGGATGTTCATAACGCATTCTTACACGGAGATCTTAATGAGGAAGTTTACATGAAGCAACCTCCAGGATTCAAATCTTCTGATCCGACGAAAGTTTGCAGGCTTCGAAAGTCTCTATACGGGCTTAAACAAGCTCCTAGATGCTGGTTTTCGAAGCTGTCTACTGCCTTACTTACGTTCAGTTTCAAACAGTTCTATTACGACTACTCTTTGTTCTCTTACTGCGGTAACACGATCCAGCTACGTGTCCTTGTATACATTGATGATTTGTTGGTCTCTTGCAATGATTTACAGGCTCTACAGCGTTTCAAAGCCTATCTCTGCTCCTGTTTCAAGATGAAGAATTTGGGCTCGGCAAAATACTTCCTTGGTGTCGAGCTTTCTCGTTCTAAGGCTGGTATTTTTCTCTCCCAACGAAAATATGCTTTGGATATTGTCGAGGAAACAAGTCTCTTGGGATGTAAGCTTTCCCTCATTCCCATGGATCAGAATCAATGTCTTGCGTCTGATACTGGTCTATTCTTCGATGCCCCTAGTCGCTACCAATTCCTCGTCGGCCGTTTGGTATACCTGAATTTCACGAGACCGGAGCTTGGATTCTCGGTACATTTGCTTTCCCAGTTTATGCATGCACCGAGAGTTGCTCACTGGGACGCGGCTCTAAAAATTGTCAGGTATCTTAAATCTACTCTCGGTCAAGGCGTATTTTTGGCCGCAGTTTATGATCTTCGCTTACGAGTTTATTGCGATGCTGATTGGGCATCTTGTCCTATTTCACGACGTTCTTTGAGTTCTTATGTTGTCTTACTTGGAGAGTCAGCGGTTTCTTGGAAGACTAAAAAGCAGCAAACGATCTCTGCTTCCTCAGCTGAATCCGAGTACTGTGCCATGACTGCTGCTCTTTCAGAGATCAAATGGACCATTAACATTCTTCATGATCTCGGTCTTGAGCTTCCTCTACATCTGATTCAGCTTTTCTGTGACAGTCAGGCAACCATTCACATAGCTAGCAATCATGTGTTTCATGAGCGGACGAAACACATTGAATCTGACTATCATCATGTTCGTGATGCTTACAAAGATGGGTTGATTACTCTCAAACATGTCTGGACTACTGATCAACTTGCGGATATTCTTACCAAATCGTTAGGCAAGTAGCAGTTTGATCATCTTCTTCCCAAGTTGGGTTTTCTGAACCTTCACCCTCCAACTTGATGGAGAGTATTAGGATTTATTCTTATAGATTATAGATAATGTTGTATAAGATTCATATCTTACTAGATTACTAGAATATCTTATCAATCTCTTTGTATATATATATATATATATTGGCTGAGAGCCTAATAGAATACACATTTATTCTCCTATATTCTCCTATCATATTGCTTCAAGTGTGGAGAATGAAGGACTTATCCAATCTTATATTGCTCGTTTTGCTCCTTCATGGCTAGCAGATGAGTTGGCTTTGGAGGTCTCGGCGATTCTCCATTCACCTTATTTGTAGCTCCGTCGTTTCATCATTTATCTTCATTACCTTGTGTTTCAACACTTTTTGCTTCGTACCCTATGGATACTCTGTTTTCATCCAGTCGAAAAAGAAAAAAACTAAAAGCAAAATCAGTAAATATGAGGTTTCGAAATATAAATTTAGAGAAATATAAATATAAAACTTTTAGTACAGAAAAATTATAGGTCTGAAGGTTTGGTTTTAGATAAAGATAACACGAGTCCTTAGTTTAAAATGTATCTGGTACTATATGATACAAGAAATAGAACGTGAATCCATTATTTTTTTTAGCATTCTACATAACTACGATATTACCTCCTCCAATGTTTTGTCACACAACAGGGATTTGCTAAGCCCAAAGGTCAAAGACATTTAGCAAAAGAACCAACAAAGATCATCCTTCCCACTTCATAGCATTGACTGATGAACAAACAACATCTTCACGCCATTGTATACTAACTCTGCATCATCTGTACGGTCAAACCAAATCCAAATCCAAACCAATAATTCAGATTTCCCATTAATATTATTGACATATAACTAGTTCATTACCAGAAACAAGATCCGACTTGAACTCAGGAGGCACATTGTCATCCGACTCAACAGCTGCTTTAGCCGAGGCAATGCCAACTGCTAAACTCTGGATTAGATCTAACCCATTGCTTAGCGATGCGACTGTACCGCCTACAAGGCAATCCCCTGCACCAGTGAGCTTCTTGACTTTGGCTGGGATGGCTGGGAAATGCATTGCAAAGATACTTGGACTGTGATTCGATCCTAGTTCAGAAAACTGCTTTGGTGAACATACAGATTGTATCCTATTGAAGATCTCCCCACTTTTGGGGAACTTTCGGTTAATGTTGAGAGTCTTTTTCGGGTCTCCTTTAGAGCATAGGAGAGCTCCATTGGATCCGAGGGTTACGATAACTACTTTAATGCCATTTTCAAGGAGAACCTTAATGGCTGGCTTTAACGCACGAAATATATCTTCCGGTGAGAGTTTAACTTCTTTTGAATTAAGTGATTGCGAATAATTTCCGGCACAGAGAGCGTTTGCCATTGCTATAAGTTCATATTGGTTTGGTGAAACTATTGTTACCTATTAGGAAAAAAAATAAAACTTAAATTCACTGGCTTGCTTGTAAATTAAAATAAACGTAGAGAACAAAAAGCACTCACATACTTGGCAATTGAGGCGATTCTCTGCGACTTTGTGACTGACACAGGCTCAAACCATATAGGAACATTGGATTCTGCAGCCACTTCAAGAGGAGAATCGTTAGTAAGACAAAAAAAAAACTGTGATTAGAAAATCAAAATATAAGCCTTACATTTGCATGATGCTGCCAAAGCAAGAGTGGTGAGATTAGCATCTACCATAAGAACAGGAGCAGATCTTATGTTGTATCCAAACCGCTGGATCCACTGAGGTGTCAGAAATTTTTCCTGCGCGAGAGGAAAGTCACTAATTCTAACAAGTACAACAACATCCTTCAAACCCATTTTATCTTCAATTTTTGAAATCGGAAAGAGAGACGTACAACTGCATCCACACTAGCAACACCAGCAGAAACTTCTCCATTAATGTCATATACAAGGGATACTATGGGACTACTGATGTCCTCACGTCTCAAGATTCCTGCATCATCCACCAGAGACAAATCAAATGACTATAAAACAAAAGTACAGATTTAGAGAAAGTTGAGGAAAACCCCAACCTTCCATGGAGAGCTTCCAGTCTTTCAGTAATACATTGGCTGTTTATGGATTAAGCCCCAAAGAAACGTCAAAATAAATGATGAGCTGAGAAATTTTCTTAAAAGACAAATCAATAAAAAAAACATAACCTGGAGCATCAATCCCCAAAGTACTAATCATAAAAGGTGTGATTCCAAGCTTGAAGATGCACTCAGCTACGTTTCTTGCCACACCGCCCGGCTTAAACAAGACCTTAAGAACGAAACATATGATCATTTTAAATGCTAATTTACTTAATCAACCTCGATGCTCACAGTCACAGTTGTCGAACTACTCAAGCTTTTCAGGATAATCAAAAGATGAGATATTAGAGCAAAATAAGAGAGACGAGGATCTTGCGTGAAATGTGATAAACCTGGCCAGGGACGGTGGTTCCTGAGATTGGGATCGTGGAAGGAATCGCATGTACATCCAGAATCAGAGCGCCGATTATGACCGGCTCCATTGATGAGCTAACAGAGACTTCTCTCTCTGCGATTTTTCTCATCCTTCTTCCAATCTCTTCTTCTTTTCTTACAGTCTTCTCTCCTGTCT
>OVAV01002150.1:0-11470 GCA_900406375.1 Iberis amara
TAAATTATTTATTTAAAATTTTATTATGTTATATATTATATATATATAGTCTTAGAACATGTATTTGCTCATAAATTAATCTAAAAATAAATTTTGTAAACTAAAATAGAAATAAAAACAAATTTCCTTAATAAAAGGAGAAAAAAATCTTGGTTAAGATTTTTAATTTAGATAATATGTTTGTATTTAAATTACTAATGGCATATCATGTAATTTATAACAAACTTAAGATTTCTTTTTAAAACAGTCTCCCTTTTTAATATATAGGAGATATATAATAGATTAATAATATTGAATAATAACTATCTTTTCTACGTACGTAAAACTAGTTTCTGCATCTACTATATCAAATTTTATGTAATTTTTAAAAATAAAAATAAAACTAACATATATTGAAACGATATAAAAATAGATTACTATATAGATCTGGTTGATATTTTGATGTTCATCCTCCAACTTTGGACTGTTCTTGATTGAAATTAGATATGATTGTTGATTGGATTTTGACACAAAGAGATTAAGAGAGATTCTCTGAACGAAGGTACATATTGTATTGCTTTTGTTGATTGTTAGCTAGTAAAAAGTTTTATTCATGATCTAACAAATGTGATTACAAAAGTATATATACTAAGCGTACATCCAAAACTCTAATCTCTTATTAACATTAATTGGGTTTCATAAGTGGGCCAAGATCATCCTCCTTGAAGCCCAACTCGTTGCGGACTTCCAAAAGATTCCACCTAGATGGGCCTCGATTCAAGTGGGTTTCATATCGGATTACATATCCGGTATCAATATTTAGTCCCCCCATCGTCCAATCCGTCGAATTCTCCAATTCGACAGACGAGTTCAAAAAAGTGAAGTTTACTCGAATCAAGGAGCATTAAATGATGCTACCACCTTTTCTGAATAGTTTCATAGGGGAAGCTCAACCGTTTCATAAACCCTAGACTATATGAGCAATGATTCAACTTTTCTCGGAAACCGATTTTTTTGGAGTATAAAATACTTCCTTGCATCCTCATTTTTTCTCACTTCATTTTTTAAAATTCCTTTGCAGGTATAAACAGTCTCCCTTCTCTTTACTTTCTCTCTCTAAACTACTTGTAGATCGGTAAACTATCTCCCTCACATCTCGATCATCTAGCTAGGCAAGTGCAATGTCTTCACCTCAGTTGACCGATGTAAATGAAGCATCTGCTTCCAAGACGACCTTCAGATTGACGACATGCGGGTCACACCAGATGAAAGGATTAATTATGAGAACTGAATGCAACCAGACGACGAGCTCATTGGTCTCCAACCCACCAAGTGTACGGATCAGACACTCCGATATTTGGTTCGCGACTTCCCTTTATTCAACAATATTCGATCCTGATCCCATAATCATATCAAAGACCATGGGACCGTCCCCAAGGGTACATCTGTTTATACGAGTCTTTATTCAGGTAATGTCATCTCTGGCTCCCTCTTCCTAAGCTTCTAATATCCTATTGCGCGAGACGAAATATCATCATCTCGCAACTGTCCGCTGCCTTAATAAGGCACATGGTTGGTCTCCTTGCACTTGGGTAGGAATTCGGGGTGAAGATCGGCGTTAAGTACTTGGAGAACATGTTGTCAATCAATCCCGTCACCCAGAGGGGCACGAAACTCGACACGGGCATCGTTTACATGAACTTTAATGCCCACTCCAAGCTTATTCACACCTCGGTGGATACAAAAATTTACGACTGGAAGGGAAAATATTTATTTTTGAAGGTCACTTCGGATTCCGTAGGCGGCGTAGGAAAGCTCGTCAAAAGGAAATGGGCAGAGACTTTTGGTAGATACCACCTAGGATAGACGAGCTCGGAGTCGATTTTCAGGAAATCTAACCGTCTATATTTTGTTTCATATCTTCATTTCAACTCAGGCAGTTTCCCTCCGAACTTCCTCGAAGACTTCGAAAGAATTCATTCACCTAGGGTAGTATATATTAGGGTGTTCGACTACGACTGAGTTCAGCTTAGTGTACCTGATATTAACACATGCATGTCTTAACGCTTTATTCCTACTGGGGAGACCCCGAGTCAACAAGAGGTTCCTGTTGGGGAACGGGAGACGAGAGAAACTGTTCCTGCTCTGGAACGGGAGACGACGTTCATGCTGAGGAACCATCTATTGCGTTACCTGTCGTGACTCCTGCTGGGGCGCTGACTCCGGAGCAGATGCTGGCCGAGATGACCGAGAGGGTGGATCTCGAGGATGGGGAGCTTCACACCTTTGCCGAAGAGGTTGAGGATCTCATCGATATGGATGACGAGGTTGATGGGGGAGATCCTGAGATAGGGATAACTCTGTAGAACTAGGATATGACCCTGTTACTACCGAGGACTCTCGACTCAGAGTCGGCCGCAACAAGATTGGGTTTATAGGTTCTCCAGCTAGGACGTACCATTTGCTCTCGACAAGCTTGCATGTGTTGGGTTAGTCAGTCGTCTTGGGGCCAATGGTCTAATCGTCCCATTGGTCAAAAAATTGATGGCTCCTGAGATCTACCAACGATTGTCTCGGCAGGCTTGCCAGGTAACTTTTTGTTTTAAGATTAATGAAGTCTTCGAGATAGACATCCTAACTTACAATTTTTCCGAATCCAAACCCTGGCGACGACCAATGAACTTGTCGCTTTCTATGAGAACAAGCTGAGAACTCTCAGTTGAAATGAGGACGAGCTGGTTCGTCTTTCAAAGCTTGTTGACCAAGGTAAACAGGAGGTTACCGCAGGATGACTAAGAGTCAAGGAACTGGAACGGATCGTGGTTGACTTGAACACTAGGATGGGGAGTCTGAAGCTCCAGATGGACGAGATGGCAAAGTCTGCTACTAAACGGATTGAGCTTCTTAAAACCGAAGCTACGAATGCTAAAGACAAAGCAGCTGCTGATCTTGTTGCCTTGAAGACAGCCTACTCGAAGCTCGAGAAGATACACGAGGGCGAGATGAAGCGGTTGTGTTTATCCCGGGCTGCCCAGGTCGTCCTAGCGTGACGAGAGACTGAGGTGAAATGTGCCACGAAGCTGGGGAAACTTCGCCGTCATATTGATGACTGTAATAGGACTGACCCTATCGTCTAGTACTTTGGCCAAGCGCAAGGAACCTTGAATTGTGTCCGGTAGATCGTAGCTGCAGGCGGAACCATTCGTACGGAGATTATGTCGCAACTGGAAGCTGATTTTGCCAAGTATAGCTCCAATCTGGTTCAGGTACCTCGGGGTAGTGCGGGAGCGAATGAGGAAGTTAATATGAGTACTTCGGCGGCGCCAGTGGTCTAGGGAGTCTTATCCTTTGGAAAAGCTTTCACAGTTTTCTTAGGGTTTGGATCAGCACGAATAGCTGCATGAAGCTTTTTCTCCTGTTTCTTCGGTGTTCTCAGCATCCACTCCTTTCTCTATCGGTCGTCGAGATCTATGTTCTTTAGTTTTAGTAGCTCGTCTTTAACAAGTTCCTGATTTGTAATTCGTTGTAGTGTTTTACCTGGCTTTTTCCTAGGAAGTTGTATTTCTTTTGAACGGAATGATGTAGCTCATTATCTTGGTGTTAATGAAGTATGATTTCTCTATGTGTTGCCTCGACGGAAGCCTTGTTTTCGTTTGAACCTATGTATATATATTTTGTTTTCAAAGGAAATATATGTTTCTCTAGTACCTGTGCGAACTGAACATCTATCCGACCATGCGATGTTGAAAGAAACAACCTGCAGATCTATCTCTTTCACGTTTGGTCTAAGGCGAGATCATTAATCTCATCGTATACTCTCTTTAGCGTGAGTCGTAACTCGACTTTCATAAAGAGCTTAAGCTCGGAGTGGATTACTTTGATATCGTCCAATACTCATCTTTAGGAGTATGCGAGCCGTTTCTTGGCTTTTATTATCAGTTTCTTAACTGTGACGAGAAAACTTTGCTCTCGTCTAGCATGTTTATATTGGACACACTATGCGCGAGATGCGGCTCGGCCTTTTTTCTACTTTAGGTCGTTAATTTGTTCTCGAAGTAGCTATTCAACAAAAACAAAACAAATATGAATATTATTAGGTAAAATAGCTACACCCTTAAAGAGTTGCCTACGTACCCTGAAAACAGGGATCAAACCAAGTCGTAGTTCACAGTACAAGGTATATATTCTAACAGTAGAACTTCTTCAGCTTCGTTGTGTTCCAGGAGTTCGAAGTCGGTGTTCCGTCCATCGACATTAGCTTGTATACTCCAGATTTAATGACCTTAGATATTTGGTATGGACCTTCCCACCGAGCTCCAAGTTTGCCTGCATTTTCTTCTGCTTTGTTTGCATAGGTCATTCGCACGACTAGGTCCCCTTCGTCGAACCTTCTATGTTTTAAGCCCTTATTATAGTATCTCACTACAGCTTACTGATAGGCATGTACTCATATGAGGACTCGATATCGTACTTCCTCGATGTCATCTAAGGAGTCAAGCACCATATCGTTGTTTACACCTTCGTTTTCGGGAAGTTTGAGTCGCCTTAAACTGAAAATTGCTACCTCGAAAGGTGCCAAGGCTTTGATTCCGTGGGACAACGAGAAGGGACTTTGGATGGTTGATCGTCTTGGTGTATTTCGGTGGAACCATAATGCATCATCGAGCTCGTCGACCCATAGGCCATTTTTTATTCTAGTCGTTTCTTGAGTCCATCGGCGATGGATTTGTTTATAGCTTCGGCCTGTCCATTTCCCTGGGGGTATCGAGGTGTCGAGTGATGGATCCTAATCTTCTACCTGGCGCAAAAGTTTTTGACCGTATTGGGGTAAAAATTAGTGCCGTTATCAGTTACTATTTCGTACGGGAGGCCGTGTCGGTAGATAATGTTTTTCCAAATGAAATCTTGTACTTGCGATGACTCATATTGCACAATAACTGTTATTTTATGGCGAGGGTCATGATAAAAATAGTTAGAATGTCATTCAGGTCTGTATCTTGCACCTGCTTAGCTTTTACTGCCGAGTATGACTCTGCTTCGACCCATTTCGTAAAATAGTCAGTCATTACGAGTAGATACATGTGCTTGTTGGTTGCTACTGGGAAAGGTCCTATTACGTCCATTGCCCATTTCATGAATGGGTAGGGATTGGTCAATGTAGTTAGAGGTTCAGTTGGTGCTTGATTAATTGGTCTGTGCCTTTTACACATCTCACATTTCTTAACGTACTCTTCGCTGTCTCGTAGCATTGTTGGCAAGAAATGTCCATGCTTTTTTATCCAGCATGGGCTGTGAAAACAACACAGGCCCAAAACCAGCTTGCTTTTCGATTTTCCTTCAATGAAACTCGGGTTAAAAATAACCTAAACTTGCAAAATAGAAATAATTAGAGTGTGTCCCTTATCTTATTTCCGCCATTTATCTTATTTAGGCCCTTGGATATTAATACAATAGGTTTATAAGATGTAAAAAACAAAAAATCCTAGTGCTCCCAGGCTCTCGTTCCAAGGTTTCTCACTTTGCTCTTTCAACCCCAGGGTTTTACTATAACTTTATCTTCTTTACCAGTACTGTAACTTGCACCTTTATACGCTTTAGAGATTAGTCTTGATTTCATCCATCTATTGATCTACTCCTTTGCTTCTGCATGAAATGCTATTGGAGAATCAACCAACTAGTTGCAGACCATTAATGACGTTACTCTACTTGGACTAGTTTATTTGATTTGGGCTCCCAAACAGGTCTCTTATCTTCGGCTCTATAAAAACTATAAACTTCCATAGCCCATTCGATACATTGGGTTAATGGGTTGTATTTTTGTTTACCTATTAATATATGAAAACCCTTACTATATGAAAAAACCTTTTGGTCCCAACATTGCTGCCTCATCTTCAATTTTCGTTTCCTGTCGTCGTTCTAGGTCGCTAGCTAGCCGATCCGGTCTCCTTTTCTCTCCATGGTCGGCGACTATTCGGCTCCTTCCAACAGTGGCTTCTCCGCAACGGTTAGTTTGGTACGTTCGGCCACTGATGGGTTCTCATTCGGGTACGCTCGGCACTGGCTCCGCTTCTCCAGATCCGGCGGATCCCTTTTTGTTTGGCGGTGATTCAGGTTTATCGATGGTTGGGTGCGTTTATTACTTTCCTCTCCTTTGGCTTCTCTCCGGCGAGGTGGTGGTGTCCTTTCGGTCTGTTCCAATCTCTGTCCATGGAAGGTTGAGGTTTGTGATCTCCTTGATCTTTACTGGTCTGGTGGTTGGTCTTTGGTCGTTAGTGCTTTTTGTCATTTCTCTGTTAGTGTGATGAGACTGTTTCGCATCAGTTCGAAGAAGTAGAGGATGCGAGTGAAAAAGCTTATCCATAACTGGTACAGGTGATTAACCGGATATCAATTCGATTGAAGAAACCAAATCCCAAGTACCAAAATTGATTAATGGATTTGTGTAAGTTTAATAAACTCTTTTAGTATTTTTTTATGTTATTCCCTAAGTGTGATTTGGTCAGAGTAGTTGCTACTTCAGGGGGAGCTTCACTCACATTCTCAATCACGATTTGTTATTTCTTTATTGTAATATGCATCTTTGTAATTTGCTTATATATATTGAAAAAGAAAAAAGAAGGGACCTATCAGTGGTATCAGAGCCTTGTTGTTAGCGGTATTCGATCTGAATCAACGCTGACAACACAATTACTATTGTTACTAGCAACCATTCCAACAAGAAGAAATCTAAAAGTCATGACTAACATAAAAGAGAGGGTCAATGATTTGGAGATTACCATGGGAACGCTGCAAGATGAGATGTAGAGAATGAGTGTTGGCATGGAAGAGAAATTTGAGGCCATGGAATACTCTTTCAGGCAGGCTCTTGAAGAATCGATGAACCGAATGTCACAACAATTCCAGGTGAGTCGGGATGAAGGTGGCAATAACTCGGAAGGTCTCCGACAATCGACCAACAATCCACCATCAAATCAGCAAAGGGACCAACAAAGGGACGATCAAAACCCCTTCGCACCACTTTTGAATGAACCTCCTGGGCACATCAAACTAGAATTTCCACGTTTCAATGACGCAATGATCCAACATAATGGATAAGCAAAGCTAAACAATACATTTCTTATCACGAGATGCACCAGGAACAGCGTGTAAGCTTCTCGTCGTATCACTTGACGGAAGAGGTCAATGAATGGTGGCAAGCCATCTCTAAGGCTTGACGGTTGGATTCACATCGCACCACATGAGAAGACTTCGAAGCTGAAATCTGGTCCCAATTTGGGCCCTTGGAAGGAGAGGATTTTGATGAGGCCTTGTCACGTATCCGTCAGAAGGGATCTCTACTAGAGTACCAACGAGAGTTTGAGCGACTTTAGAACAAGGTGGAAGGCTGGACAGATTAAAATCTTATAGGAGCATTCATGGGAGGATTGAATACTCAAATTTCAAATGGTATCAGGATGTTCAAGCCCAAAACTTTGAAAGAGCTGATTAATTTGGCAAGGTTACGGGATGATCAGTTGCAGAAAGAAAGAAGGTGGGATAACACTCGGACTTTCAACACACAAGCTCAACCACCACCTAGTAATCTACGACCTACAATGACCACACCCATAAACAACAGAGAAGCACCTGTTTATGGGTTCCGACGTTTGAGTTGAGAGGAGATAAAGCAAAAACGTAGCTTAGGATTGTGCTTCAGTTGTGATGAAAGGTTTACACGAGGACACAAATGCAAAAATCCGCATCTTTTCATTATGGAAACCATCGATGATGACAGTGGTGAAGAGGGACAGGACGAGGAAATTGAGAACTCTGGAGATCAGTCTGCTGAGATAACGCTATACGTATTAACCGGGTGGGACTGTCCACAAACAATTCACATTCCAACTAACAAATGCTGGTGTTGATTAATAGTGGTTCGACCCATTATTTCATATGTGAAAAAGCAACCCGCTTGCGTAAGTTTCCTCTCATTGACACCAAATCTTTCACGGTGAGAGTAGCCAATAACACACCAGTACGATGCAAAGGAAGGCTAGAAGATGTGCCAATCACCATGGGGGAAAAACCTTTACCATTACCCTGTATGTATTGCCTCTAGTTGGGTTGGACATAGTGCTGGGGTCCAGTGGTTAGAAAGTCTCGGGCCAATTATGTGTGATTGGAAGGCCAAAACGCTCCAATTTCAACAAGAACAAGAGAATGTGGTTTTACTAGGGATCCAATAACAAGTGATTACTCAGATGGGATGCGAAGAATTCACCAAGGAAGCTCGCCAGGGCAGAATAATATTCGCCATTTAGTTCGATACTATAGAGGGTGATAACAAACTTGTATCAGATGATTTTCGCGCCTTGATTACGGAGTTCGACGATCTATTCACTCAACCGACTCAATTACCACCACAAAGAGACATCAAGCATTACATTATCTTGAAGAAAAGGGACATATCCAGTGAATGTTAGACCCAACCAATACGTTTACTTTCATAAGGATGAGATTGAGCGGCAGGTTCAGGAGATGTTACAGTCTGGAATTATTCGAATGAGCTCTAGTCCCTTCTCGTCGCCGGTTCTGTAGTGAAGAAGAAGGACTGTACATGGAGGTTTTGTACGGGTTATCATGTGTTGAATAATGAAACTATCAAGGATCGATTTCCCATACCAAATGTTGACGATATGATAGACGAGTTACACGGGGCATCCTTCTTCACCAAGCTCGACTTGACTGCCGGTTACCACCAAGTGCGAATGCATACTCCATACATTCCGAAAACTACGTTTGGAACACACAATGGACATTACGAGTACCTAGTAATGCCATTCGGCCTCTACAATGCTACGTCAACGTTTCAGGCGCTGATGAATGACATCTTTTGCACTCTTCTCCAAAAACATCTTCACCATGTGCGGCAAGTGTTTAACATCCTTCAATAACACAAGCTATTTGTGAAGCTTAAAAAGTGTGAGTTCGGGCAAACCGAAGTGGATTACCTTGGGCACGTGATATCGCGTGAAGGAGTAAGGTGGACCAATCTAAAATTTAGGCGATGCGAGATTGGCCACAACCCACTACCATTATAGAGCTTTGCGGATTTCTGGGCTTAACTGGATACTATCGTAATTTTATTAAGGATTACAGAATTATCGCGAAGCCCCTCACCAATTTGTTGAGAAAAGGGAAGTTTGGGTGGAATGAAGAGGCAGAGGCAGCCTATAATCAAACAAAACAGACGCTTACTACTATACCAACATTGGCGTTACCAGACTTTACTTTACCGTTCGTGATCCAAACCGACGTCTCATGTGGAGGCATTGGGCGGTTCTGTCTCAACAAGACAAGCCCATAGCTCTTATGAGTCGCAACCTCGATGAGTCAAAAAAATCATGGTCCACGTATGCTCTTGAGATGCTTTCTATTATTGTGGCAATCCGTACATGGTGACCCTATCTTCTTGGTCGAAGATTCATCATACAAACGAATCAAAAATGTCTCAAATTCTTATTGTAGCAAAGAGTGTTGATACCAGAACAACAAAATGGATGGGAAAGCTAGTAGGTTACGATTATGGGATACAATACAAGGTTGGGAAGACTAACTCGGCTGTTGATGCTCTCTCTCGGGTGCCCTTAGTCCGTGTCTTCAGGCTGTTTTCATTCCTTAATCTAGTCTTTGGACTGACTTGCACACTGCAGCACAATCAGAACCCTATATGCTCCGCATAAGCCTCTTGACTACCGAGACTCCTGGAAAACCATATAGTTGGAAAGATGGATTACTTTGCTATCACCATCGTGGCACTATACCGCTAAACTCTCCAATTATACAGCAGCTTCTATATGAACATCATGCAGCTCCGATAGGAGGACATTCGGGAGTGTTGCGCACTCACAAATGACTTTTGCGCCAGTTTTATTGGCCAACAATGCACAAAGTTATTCGCGGATATTTGGCTGCATGTGATATTAGTTAGTGTGCGAAGTACTCCTCTCTCTCACTAGTGGGATTATTACAATCGTTACCTATTCCCGACAAGGTTTGGGAAAATATTTCCATGGATTTTATGGAAGGACTTCCACGCTCTTTGGGTTACACAACAATTCTGGTTGTTGTTGATCGGTTCGCACATTTTATTCCCTTGACTCATCCTTGTACATCAAAAGTAGTGGCTGCTAGGTTTGTTGAGTATGTCGTTAAGCTTCACGGGATTCCCCATTCCATTGTAAGTGACAACGATCCAATTTTTGTGAGCTAGTTTTGGACGGAATTATGGAAACTAGCAAGTACCCCGTTGCGGATTTCCACGGCTTATCACCCTCAATCTGACGGCCAAACAGAGGTCGTTAATAGGTGTATGGAGCAGTTTCTTCGGTGTTTTATGCACCACCGACCCAAATATTGGAGTGGATTTCTTCCATGAATACTGGTAAAATACGACACTCCATTCATCCACCGGAACCAAACCTTTTGAAGCCCTCTACGAAAGACTTCCACCATTTTTACCAGCATATGAAGTCAGATCAGCCTTGCTGGGTGAGCTAGATGAGCAGTTGGCTTCTTGTGATGAGTTATTGCAGGAACTCAAAGTGTATCTTACAGTAGCCAACAACCGCATGAAGAAGTATGCAGATTCCAAAAGGCGTGACATCGAGTTCTTTTCCAAGGGACTGGGTCTTGATGCGCTTACAACCGTATCGAAAACAAACTCTCGTTCGTCGCACATCTCAGAAGTTATCGCATCGGTATTATGGTCCCTTTGAAGTTCAAGCTCGAGTGGGTCCAGTTGCTTACCGTCTCAATCTTCCGGAAGGTACGTGTGAGAGCAAAATTTCCCTCACACCCAAATTGATTAGAATGTATGAATGAAAATGATTCTTTATTGAAAGGTATATGTGATTACAATGATCTCTCAAGAGTTTACAAATTCTCTCGAGTATATGCTAAGTTTTACAAAGGATTTTCGGTCCTCTCTCCGGACCACTGCCTAGACTACTTATAGGCTCTCTTTACGGTCCGCCCTCATATCCTCTGCACTCAATGTCCCTTTAATGCTCTTGATCCGTGGTTACACTCTTTTAAACTTCCCGTAACCGTCAACTCGACCCCTTCCGTCAGTCATCGCCACCTGGGCTTCTTGGCGAGCTGAGGCAGCCCACTCGATGCTTTGCCTACGGTGGGCTTCTTCACCGGCCATTACTCACTTCTTCACGTTGACGGGCCTCGCGTGGCTCGTTGTAGCCTGTATTCAAGTATTTTACCAAGATTCCCCAATTGGAGCTTTCTGCGCGCTGGGCTATCTCTGCTCTCCGCGCGCCGAGCTATTTCTGCTCACCACGCGCTGAGCTTTCTCCGCTCNTTCAAGTATTTCACCAAGATTCTCCAATCAGAGCTTTCTGCACGCTAAGCTATCTCTGCTCTCCGCGCGCTGAGCTATTTCTGCTCACCGCGCACTGAGATTTCTCCGCTCACCGCGCGTTGAGCTCCCTCTGATGAG
>OVAV01002151.1:0-11715 GCA_900406375.1 Iberis amara
CAGTTTCAAGAACTATGTTTAGGGTTAGAATCAACCGGTTTACCGTTTCTGGTAGCGATTAAGCCTCCTTCTGGTGTATCAAGTGTTGAGGAAGCTTTACCGGAAGGGTTTGAAGAGAGGGTTCGAGGACGTGGCGTGGTTTATGGAGGTTGGATTCAGCAACCGTTGGTGTTAGACCATCCTTCAGTGGGATGTTTCGTTAGCCATTGTGGGTTTGGATCGATGTGGGAGTCATTGATGAGTGATTGTCAGATTGTTTTGGTTCCGCAGCACGGGGAACAGATATTGAACGCGAGGCTGATGACGAAGGAGATGAAGGTGGCAGTGGAGGTGGAGAGGGAGGAGAATGGGTGGTTCTCGAGGCGGAGTTTGGGGGATGCTGTGAGTAGTGTGATGGAAAAAGGTAGTTTGGTCGCTGAGAAAGTAAGGAAGAATCATGACAAGTGGAGATGTGTTTTGAGTGACTCTCGTTTTGCTGATGGTTACATCGATAAGTTTGAAGATAATTTGATTCAACTTGTGAAGTCACAATGAAGTTCATTAACAAACTAAAATAAGTTATGATAAGAGTTTTTACTTTCGTTTGGTTGGTTTATGTCCGTTTTGTTTCAGTTTCGTTAATATTCTTAAAAGAATAATTCGTTTATAAAACGGAGGATTTTTTGGGAGCAACAAAATCGATATATGGTAATTAATAATTGATGATATAATAATAACTAAAAAATTAATTATTTAAAAATTAGAATTTTAGATAATCATTTTGAAAGGAAACTGTATTGTTATTGGTACTTTCTTTTCTGAATCTTGAATGAAAACAGCCTTATCAGGTACTTTTTTATCTGAATCTTGGATTATCGACTTTGGCATCACTAACCATATGGCTGGCTCCTCTGCGTTTCTCTCTCAGATTCACACCACTTCCCCAATATCTATTAAATTACAGATGGCTGGTTCACAACATCGGTTAAAAGTGGTTTGGCACAGTTGGCAGTTGGGAACTCATAATTGTTTATAGAATGTTCTGCTGGTTGAAGGATTGCATTGTCATCTCCTTTTTGTTTCACAATTAATACATTTCTGTATTTTCCGGATTAATGATCTGGTTTGTAATGCATATAACCCTATTTCGAAGACTCTAATTGGAGCAGGTAAGCAGCTTAATGAACTCTATTTCTCTCGTGTGTGGATATTACATCAGCGATGACTGGGTGCATGGATCAAGTTTCTCGGGTCGTATGGCATCGCCGATTGGGTAACCTCCACCAAAAATTATAGAACATTTAGTAATCTTTTTTTTGTGCTTATGATGTTTTAGAGAATAAAACGTGTGAAGTTTGTATTCGCGAAAAATAAAGAGATGTTTTTCCAACCAGTTTAAATAAGACTTGTAAGACTTTTGACCTTATTTATTGTGACTTATGGGGTCCGTATCGGATACTTGCAATGTGTGAAATTAGATATTTTCTAATCTTAGATGACTACACACAAGTACTTTGGCTCTATCTTCTACCTGGCAAACATCTCGCCCCTACGAAAATTAGCAATTTTTTCCGTTAGGTAATTGCCAATTTGATTCCAAAATCAAGACATTTAGAAGTGACAATGGCTGTTAATTTGTTTGCCTCACTGACTTTTTCTATGAAGATGATGTTCATCATGAAACATCTTGTGTTGGTACGCCTCAACAACATGGACATGTTAGATGGAAACACTGTCACATTCGAAACGTGGCTTGTACTCTTCGATTTGATGCAAATCTCTACTAATTGAATTTTGGGCTTATTGTATCTTAGCTACTGGATACTTAATAAATCAAACTCCTATTGCGGTACTCTATGGGAAAACACCGTTTGAAATGATGTATTCAGGACCTCCACCTGTGCACCATCTCCGCATTATTGGTTGTCTTTGTTTTCACAAAAATCAAAAACATCATAGAGAGAAATTTGCCTCTCGCAGCAGAAAAAATATGTTTTCATAGGGTACCCATATGGCAAGAAGGGATGGAGACTATATGATATGGAATTTGGTGATGTATTTGCATCTTGGTGTGCAATTCATCGAGTATGATTTTCTATACCAGACTCGTTCTCTACCTTAGGTGCAGCCTGATTTACTTGTCTCTACTCCGGCTCCTTCTGATGATGACTTCATCTAGCCTTAGTATTTTTCTGCCCCCATTCCAAACCAAGCTCCACCTATCATCTCTACTGAAATCTCTGTCCCTCTGGCAGTCACACAACAATTTCCTATTGAACTGCCAACGACTCCTCATGTTCCTCTAAAATTATCTCAATCCATACCATAATCTGCACCTGGTTCATTGCTTGAACCTCCTGCAGTGGTTGATCCCATACCTTCTGCAACCACTGAGACTCTTGGCTTTGGCTAGAGAAAAAAGACATGCTTTACCCATCTCAAAGATTTTGTGGCTAATACCACTTATCTGATGTCATGTTATCTTTTAAGTGATTTTGTCTCTTCCTCCCGTTTTTCTGAATCTCAACTTTATTACATCAGCCAATACATTGCAACATTACTATTAGGCTGTTAATGATCCGAATTTTCAACAGGCCATGAAAAATGAAGTCTTGGCAGTGGAAGAAAACGATACTTGGACGACTGAATCTTGCTGGAAAGAAACCTTTGGCTGTAAATGGGTTTACTGTATCAAAAAAAAAATTCGACAGATCCATTGAACGCTACAAAGCTCAACTTGTTGTCTTTGGGAATTATCAAATCAAAGGTGACGATTTCAATGAAATGTTTGCTCCGGTGGAGAAAATGGCAATTGTGCGGTGTTGTATCCAAATAGCAGTTTCACAAAAATGAGAAATTCACCAAATGGATGTGCATAATGCTTTTTTACATGGTGATCTTCAACAAGAGGTCTACATGCACTTACCATACGGTTTCCTCATCAAGTATTCTAAAAACGGGGGAAAAATGATACTAGAAGAAAAATGCAATCAAAGAAAGCAGCTCCTAAGGATGGGGGTAATTGACTAGTGATCCTCCCTGAACTACCTAGGTGTCTAACATACCTCAAACAANGTTAACGGAACACTACTTAACAGGCATGAAGAAAAAATCTGTTAAAGCCAATAAACACCATAGATATCCAATCCCTTGGGCTAGGTATGTAAATCTCTGAAATCACATTGATCAGGCATTTCATCAGACATATTTTGGGTGCGGAAATGCCTAAGTTCATATTTCAATTGATCAGAGAAAAATAAGCATTAAGAACAATGAAACAGAAATGATCTATAAACAATCAAGCTTAGACACCTAGGTGGAACAAGGTTTCAATACTAATCTACCCCATCCTCAGGAACCTGAGAAACTACTCATTACACATGGTGACTGAAATCAGAAAAACTAGAAAACGAAAATACTAAACAAATCATCATGATCAAAAGTCAACTCTTAAAAACAGTAAGAACAACAAATCCGAAAATCAGAAGATAATGATCAAAAGCTGGAAAATCAGAAATCAAGAGATGATGATCAAGAGCAGTAAGAACATAAACCCAGAAAAACCATAGTGATCATAAACAACATGAACATAAACTCTAGAAAATAATGATCTACTCAGAAAAACGAGATCAAAAGCTTAAACTAGAAGATCAATATGCACCAGATAATCTTTAACCTTAAACTAAGCATAAAAATGAAGAAATCATAAGTGAAACATGACTTTCATAAGAAATCTGGGTTTGATCAACAAAGAACATTCAAAGGAAAAATAGAGAGAAAAAGCTAAAAAGGGAACCTAAGACAAAGCTAAAAATGGCATAAAGAAAATGCATCCACAAATGGAGGCGATTTTAGTGCTTATATAGTTGTTTAGGAAAACCCTAAACCACTAAACGACAAATAATTAAAATTCGTAATGCTTCAGCTTGATCTTTTAGTCTGGTTCGAATTGGGGTTGAGCGAGTGATCGACGTGGAATTTGGTTTGGGTGATCGAGCCGGATTTTGGTGCAGCTCGAGGTGATCATTCGGCTTGGTCGAGGCGAATGGGCTTGAGGTCGAGGCTTGATCGAGTCAGCACGGGCTGGAGGTCGAGGTCGGCTGGGCTGGTCTAGGCAGGAGCGGCGTGTTCAAGCCGCTTGGTCGAGGTGAGAAATGCGGCTCTAGCGGAGGATTGCCGGGTGAAACGTGAGATCGAGCCGGATGAAGACTCGACGTGATCCAGTTGGACTTGTCGGGCTAGACGTAGTGGTCGAGCTGGGCTTCGTGCCTTGAGTTCTGGTCAAGTCCATGTTGCCTTGATATCGGGTATGACTTCGGGTTTTGCACCTCTTTCTGCTTCTCCAAATTCCCGTTATGTCACCAAAATTCCCTAAGCACCTGAATATATCCAAAATGCAAATGTATGCGAATGCTAATGCAGAACTACCTAAAATGCAAACTTACGAATAAAGACCTATTAATGCACAATGTTAACATCTAAATGAGCCTAAAATGGTGATGAATGACTTTCTAAAACCCGTAAAATACAGAGACATCAACTTCCCCAAATTAAATCATTGCTTGCCCTCAAGCAAGTAATTCAGAAGTCTGGAAAAGAAGTTTGAAAATGGGAACTCAGAACCAAAACATGCTGGTAAAATAGGGAATATCAATGTCCAGGTTACTAGTTCTAGAATGCAATCCCACCTTATCCTACTTAAAAACTTTAGTCATACTCATCAAAATTCATTCCATATCAGTCCCAACCTCCACAATGCATTCTGATGCAGGAGCATTATTGATTCACGTGAGCATGGATCAACAGGTCACGTGTGCATGGAGATTGCATGAAGATTTTTATTTGGCTTTATCTTTTGTTTTGGGCTTTATCTTATTTTCTTAGTTTTCTTTCATAATTATCGATAGGTTGTATAATTCCTTCTAGGTTGGGAATTTTGGTTTTAGATTGACACTATATACAGTTGTTTAACGATTGTACTTTTCTTTTGGCTTTTGATTATTAATAAAATTAGGGTTTTTGAACTCTCTCTCTTTCTCACGGATATAATCGACGAATTCTCAACGTGTTAAAGATCGCATCGTTGCTTGGGTATTCTCAGACTAAACATCGAACCTTGCTCAAGCATAGCTTCCGCTACACCAGTTGGTATCAGATTTCAGACGTTTTCAATTCTTATTGAAGACTCGATCCATCCTTGTTCAAATGGCTCCGCGGCGTAACACGACGGATGATCATAACGACGAGCTACGTCAAACTCTCGAAGCTTTTACCGTTGGACTACAAGATGCACTACAGGCTGCTGTGGAAAACGCTGTACATACAGTCCTGACAGAACAACAACGACGTCATGGTCCTCGTCGACAACGAAACCCTCCTCCGGATCTTGAATCTGAGATCGATGAAGAACCAGACAATATCTTTGCCGATCATCCTCATGATAATGTCCAACAGAACGATGGACGTCCTCAACAAGATCAGGGCAATAACAAGCTCTGGGAAAACGGGTTTCGGCTTGATATTCCCGAATTCACGGGATATTTGAACCCTGAAGATTTCGTTGATTGGCTTAATGAAGTTGAAGAAATATTAGATTTCAAGAGTGTTCCTGATGCAATGCGTGTTTTGCTAGTCGCAACACATTTTAAAAGTCGTGCCATGGCTTGGTGGCAACAACTCAAAGAGACTCGAAGACGTATGGGTAAGTCCAAGATTGAGTCATGGGAACGCTTAAAGAAACACATGCGCCGAAGCTTCTTACCGTATAACTATAAACGTACCTTATACACCAGACTGCAAAACCTTCGCCAAGGGACTCGTACGGTTAATGAGTATGCTAGCGATTTTTTCATATGGTGGCGCATACGACTTTACAAGAAATCGACGATCAACTTGTTTCTCGTTTTCTTGGGGGATTGAAAACTGAGCTTCAGCAGCCTCTTCTCCAGTTCAATCCTACCTCCGTGTCTGAAGCTCATCAACGTGCGATTACCTTGGAAACTCAGCTTTGTGCATCTTGGGCTGGTTCCGGGTCTCGTAACCGTGCGCCTGCTCAGATCAGTGACCTCCCAACTGGCACTTCTAACGAGTCACCAGCTCTGACAACACCTACTCCCCGACCCGCACCTACGGACAATATTGCCTCGTCACGTCCAGCTCGTACAAGTGCCCTACGGTGCTATACTTGCGGCGAGCCTGGTCATAGACAGACGGCGTGTCCCAATCAGAATCGTCGTGGACTTTTGACTAAGGATATTGACGATGAACCAGTTTATGATGAGAGCGACAATGAGCAACAAGACACCTTGCTTGAAGAGCGAATTGGTGGAGACTCGGGTCATGCCTTAGTCGTTCGCCGAAATTGTTTAGCACCTCGTGTTAACAATGAATCTTGGCTGCGCAACTCATTGTTTCGTTCTACATGCACAATTAAGGGCCGAGTGTGCAAACTCATTATTGATTCAGGCAGTTGTGCAAATGTAATCTCGCAGGAAGCGGTTCGCAAGCTTAAACTCGTGACAGCTTCTCATCCATCACCATACAAGCTTGCGTGGTTGATGTCCGGAACAGATACCGCGGTTTCTCATTAAGCAACTATTGCCTTTTCCATTGGCACTTACAATGATAGCGTTTTATGTGACGTTGTCCCCATGGATGCTTGTCATCTACTCCTCAGTCGGCCTTGGCAGTTCGATCGTAACATTATACATAAAGGACGGGACAATACATACAGCTTTGTACTTGACTCCCGACCTATCACGTTGCTGCCTTCTCAAGATACGCCCGTGGACTTGTTGCACTCTGCACCCGTTCCCATTCCACCACCCATAACTGGTGCACTTACACTTTTGAATTGTCAAAATCTGCCTTTGAAGCAGAATTACCGTCGGCCAATTTGTGCTTTGCCCTTATCTCAACTTCGAGTTCCTTACCAGCTAGTGATCCATATCCACCTCTATTTACACATCTTTTGGCCGAGTTTGCGGATGTGTTTCCCGCCGACTTACCTCATGGACTTCCTCCCCTCCATGATATACAACATCACATTGACCTCGTCCCAGGTGCATCTCTCCCTAATCGACCGCACTACCGCATGAGTCCACAAGAACATGATGAATTACGCCGTCGAGTGGAAGATCTCTTGCGTAAGGGACATGTTCGTGAAGGTCTCAGTCCGACGGCAGTCCCGGATTTGCTTAAAAGTGGCTACCATCTGATCCTCATTAGCCCTGGTGATGAGTGGAAAACTGCTTTCAAGACCCGTGAAGGTTTGTTTGAGTGGATGGTGATGCCATTTGGTTTATCTAATGCTCCGAACACGTTTATGCGCATTATGAACCAAGCATTACGACCTTTTATTGGCAAGTTTGTGGTCGTCTACTTCGATGATATTCTTATCTTCAGTTTCGACACAACGAGCCACCTGGAGCATCTTCGAGCTGTTCTTACGGTCCTTCGTCGTGACCAATTCTATGCTGCCTCGAAGAAGTGCATCTTTGGCGCAAGCCAAGTTTTGTTTTTGGGCTACATCGTGTCAAGTAAAGGGCTTCACGTCGATCCAAACAAGGTAGAGGCGATTCGGAGCTGGCCGACACCTCGCTCCATTACCGATGTACATAGCTTTCATGGCCTTGCATCGTTTTATAGACGTTTTTTTCCACACTTTAGTTCGATCATGGCTCCTTTGACCGAATGTATGAAAGGCACAACCTTTACTTGGACCAACGAAGCTAATCTCGCATTTCAAGCTATTAAAGAGAAGCTGGTTTCTGCTCAGATATTAGCTCTTCTACGTTTTGATGTTGTCTTTGAATTGCATTTTGACGCTTGCAAAACAGGTATTGGCGCGGTACTTAGTCAACAAGGTCGACCGGTGGCGTTTTTTAGTGAGAAAATTGTTGGAGCTCGGGCGAGGTATAGTACATATGACGTAGAGTTCTATGCGATTGTTCAATCCATCAAACATTGGCGTCATTACCTTCTTCATCAAGAATTTATCCTTTATACGGATCACTATGCGTTGAAACACTTGGGAGGGCAAACGAAAATTTCCTCTAGGCATGCATCTTGGATTGCATTTCTCCAACAGTTTACATTCGTTATTAAACACCTCTCCGATCGCATAAATAAGGTGGCTGATGCTTTAAGTCATCGGCATGCTCTATTGGGTACACTGCACGTCTCGGTTCCAGGTTTTGCAGTCTTCACTGATCTTTACCCTTTAGATTCTTTCTTTGGTCCCATTTGGGATGACTTGCAACACTCACGTTCTTCTACTTATGTCTTCACTGATGGTTTTATATTCACAGACAACCGCCTTTGTTTACCGGCTAGCAGTCTTCGTCTACAAATTATTCAAGAGATACATGCCGAAGGTCACGTCGGGAGTGACAAGACTCTTTCTTTGGTCGCTGCCTCGTATTTTTGGCCATCATTACGACGTGATGTTTCGCGCTTTGTTGAACGGTGCAACACTTGTCAATTATCAAAGGGTCATGCCACTAATAGTGGTTTGTATATGCCGCTTCTGGTTCCTACTCAGCCATGGACCGACATAAGCATGGACTTTATCTTAGGCTTACCATGTACTCAACGCGGTCATGATTCCATCTTTGTGGTCGTTGATCGTTTCTCGAAGATGGCTCACTTCATTGCTTGCAAGAAGACAACTGATGTTGTGCAGGTAGCGCAATTTTTTTTTTCGTGAAACATATCGACTGCATGGTTTACCAATGTCTATTGTCTCTGATCGCGATTCACGGTTCTTGAGTCATTTTTGGCGGTCATTGTGGCGACTTCTCCGTACTAGCTTGGATATGAGTTCTGCTTATCATCCTCAGTCGGACGGCCAAACTGAGGTAACTAATCGCACTCTTGGTGACATGTTACGTTGTTTAGTGGGTGAAAATATCAAGAGTTGGTGTTTTGTAAAGCGGAGTTTGCGCATAACCGAGCTATTAATCGAAGCACCAACTTCAGTCCTTTTCGAGTTAATTACGGTCTTTTACCTCGAGGACCAGTTGATCTTAGTACGGCTCCGGATACTTCTGGCGACCATGGACAAGATGTTGACTTTGTGCGTGATCTCACGTATATTCACAGGCAGGTTCATGATAATTTACAGTTGGTTAATGCTAAGTATAAGAGTGTTGTTGATCGCCATAGACGTGATTTGCAATTCAACGTCGGTGATATGGTGTGGGCTGTTTTAACTAAGGGTCGTTTTGCACCTCATGAGTATAATAAGTTGAAGGCTAGGAAGATTGGACCACTTGAGATAGTGGAGAAGATAAACGCTAATGCCTATCGCGTCAAGTTATCTAGTGATATGCGTTTTTTGGATGACCCAGAGTCTGTATGTGCTTGGGTGAGCAACTGACTTGGTTTCTGCTCGAGTCCAATTTCCTCAGCAGCTGAGAATACTTGTCTTTCTGACCCTTGGATATCTTCGAATGGTTATTCAGGCTCCAATGGTTTATGTGAGTCTAATATCATCTTGTACCCAAAGATTCATTGTTTTGATACCCCCTTATCACCGTTCTTGGTCAATGTGGTTTGGAGATGATCCTCCTCATTCAGCTCTTCCAACAACTCATCAGCGAGTTGATCCATCTCCTTTATGTAGAAAATTTCTCCTTCTACAGTTGGCTTCTTTATCACTTCTTGAATATTGAAGGTCATGTTAAGATCTTTACCCATATTCAACTGAATTTTCCCTTTCTGAACATCAATAACAGCTCCAGCAGTCGCCAAGAATGGTCTACCCATAATCAGAGGATCTCTAGGTTCCTCGCTCATCTCTAAGACCACGAAATCAATTGGGATCTCAGCTACCCCAACCTTCAAAGGTAAGTCTTCAAGAATCCCATGTGAAATTCTTACTGATCGATCTGTAAGTACCAGAGAGATATTGCAGGATTTGAAATTGCTGAAACCTAACTTCCTAGCGACTGATAAAGGCATAAGGACTGATCGAAGCTCCTAGGTCGCACAAGCACTTGTTGAATGATAATGGACCTAGTGAACAGGGTAAGGTGAATGATCCTGGATCAGATAACTTCTTTGGGATTGGAGTTCTTGTGATAATTGCACTGCACTCTTCGCTTAAGACTACCATTTCCTGAATTTCTTTGCCTCTCTTGGTGATAACATCTTTTAAAAATTTCTTGTACAGAGGCATCAGGGTTATTGCATCGAGAAGTGGCACCTTGATTTCAGTATCCTTCATATACTTCTCAAAAAACCTCTTATACTTGTCCATGATTTTCTTATTGAATCTAGAAGGAAATGGCAATCTCGAAACATATGGTGGTGGCACGAAAGGTGTGTCCTTCTTCTGAGTAGTAGTTGGTTTTTTAGCTGAAGCTGGTTTGACTATGTCAACTAATGGTAGCTGTGTAAGCTTTTGAGAATCACTTTTTACAGGTTCTTCATCTTCATCTTCAGTTGGGTTCAATTCCTCCCTAGCTTGGTCAACATTGTCCTTAGTGTCTAGAACCGGAGCTTTTCGTGATGGTAACTCTTTCCCACTCCATAAGGTGATGGCGTTGACATGTGCAAAGTCCTTGGTATTTTGAACAGATTTCCCAGAGAGTTGAGTTGTGAGCTTTGGTGCAGAAGATGAAGCACTCATGCTCTCCATATACTTGACCTTAGAGTTCAATGTGTCAAACTTCTGATGGAGGTCATTGTAGGAGCATTCCATTTGCGTCTTAAGTTCAACAAATTTCTTTGATGTTTCCATAGCTCCATTTCCTTGACCTTGCAGAATTTTTTGTAACATTGCTTCAATGTTGGAAGGCTGAGTGATATCACTC
Source organism: Iberis amara (assembly GCA_900406375.1). Classification (NCBI taxonomy): domain Eukaryota; kingdom Viridiplantae; phylum Streptophyta; class Magnoliopsida; order Brassicales; family Brassicaceae; genus Iberis; species Iberis amara. The sequence continues at coordinate 10,797 of OVAV01002151.1, forward strand.
GATTTTGATGCTTTTTAGGGGGTATTAATACTTACTATTTGGCATCATTCGAGTGTTTTCCTTGTGTTTTTGGCATATTTTCATGTTTCTAGGTGTTTTAGACGTTCTGGAGCAAAAAGGTAGTTTTGGGCACAAAATGGATACAAATTGACATATGCAAATGCAGAGTTCAACAGAAGAGCCGAAAGTTTGCCNCACAAAATGGATACAAATTGACATATGCAAATGTAGAGTTCAACAGAAGAGCCGAAAGTTTGCCAATTTTTGAAGATTTTTCCACCGATGGATCGAGCTGAAATTTTGACACAAGATACCCACGTGAGTTAGCTTTCATATGGAGGTGGTTTGAAGTTAATCCATCAGTGCAATCAAAAGTTATTGAGATTTTACTGAAGACTGGTCAAGCTGTCTCGCAGAAGAAGCATGTGCAGAGTGTGAAAAGAGATCGATCGACCCAGCAAGGGATCGATCGATCCAAAATCTGTTTTGCACAGAAATTATATTTTGTCCAATTTTTGCACGGAAGGTCCCCAAAAGATTTCCTTTTCTCCATATTTCGTTTTTCCCCTATAAATAGGAAATTAAGACTTATTTTGAGGTTAACAATTAATCAACCTTTATTTTGTAGCTTATTTTATTTCCCAAAGCTTTTAAAGAGAGACGGATTCCAACCTTTTGGAGAAGAATTATGAACTCTTTTCTTTTTAATATATTGATTTGGTTTTTGAATGTGTTCTTCTCAATATATGATTTCTGTTCTAGTTATCATGTCTGAGTAGTTTCTTTGTTAGGTTTTAGGGTTTCTCCCTGGGAAACGAGGTTAATTGTTAGGGTTTGATGGAATGGATTGGATTTGTTAGGTTCTTAGTCTAAATTTCTTACTAATGCATGAATTAAACTGGCCATTTAGTTCATTGAT
>OVAV01002152.1:0-10735 GCA_900406375.1 Iberis amara
ATTTTCAATAGTTCGTGTATTTTTTGGGAATTTTCCCTAATGAGAACCATACATGTAAGAACAAAATTAATTTTATAAAAGTAAGATTCTTTGAGGACACTTATAGATTTATTCAAAAATATATATGTATTGTGAAAAATTGGAAATTAGCTTATAGATTCACCAGTATTTATTCCAAGAATGACTTGTACATACGACCATTTAAACACACTATTGAGTTTTTTTTTTGGTAAATTTAAATTTAAATTTTCTAAAATATGTTTACTTTATTTGTATATATTTATCATATATTTTTTATATTTTTCTTGACAATAAAATGCCCATTTTTTATATAATATTTTTAGAAATATGTTTTGGTTATAATCTCTTATATTTATATTTTTGTAAAATTATATTTCTAATATTGTTTAATATATTGTTAAAATAACATATATTAAGAATTTTAGATTATAATCTCTCAAACACTATCTATATTATTCAATCCTAAAAATATTTATTTGAAACTTAAATTATATTCTTATTAATAAGAAAATATCATATAAGTATCGTTATTATTATATTAATTTAATTATAAATTAATTTTTACATACAATTTATCATCATTTATTTTGTTTATATCTTGTGTTTTATTTGCTTATATTGTTTTTTTTTTCCGGAAATAAAACTTTATTAAATAAGAGGGTTATGATCGTGAAATAAGTACATATCAAGGCTCTAAGGCACAAATCTAAAAGACTGAAAAGATGAATTAGCAAGAAGATAATCTTTAACTAAATTGTCAGCAACTTGATTAGCAATCCGAGGAACCCATTGAAAATTCGAAACATGAAACTTAGCAAGCCAGAACTGAAGTTCACGAATCTAGTTGTGCATACAGAAATCAATAGAAGACTGATTTAATATAGATGATAATTGCTTATTGCCACTTTCAAAAATCACATGTGTATAACCTCTGGCCCATAAGTGCTGAGAAGCCATCAAAAGAGCTTGACATTCACTTTGTAAAGAATTCAAGCACCTAACTCCTTTACTTACAACCCTACCACCTTTCGAATTGCCTAAGCTTTCAAAACTTCCATCATAACTAAATTTCACAAAACCATAGGGTAGTTTGTGGCAGTGTGCAGTATTGCCGATAGCACTAAACCTTGCATTAGGAACATCAGAAGCAGGATCGTAACACATTATCCATTCAAAAGTATTAGCAAGAGCTAATTGTGTAACCGTAGACCAATGTAAAGCACGTCTCTGGAGATAGAGAATATTTCTATATTTCCACAGGCACCATAAAGTAAATATGGGAAGAAATCGATAAACTGAAACAGAAGTCTGATTAACCGAATTCCATGATCATAGATAAGGAGTCTTCAATATCAGTCAAGGTGAATAATGAATAGTCAAAAGTCAGAGATGATCCACGCCAAACTGCCACTACAAAAGGGCACTGAATAAATAAATACAGGGACGTTTCATCAGATAAACAACAGTTTCTGCAGACAATATCATTAGTTATATGTCTCCTCTTCAAAATTCGAACCAACAGGAAGAATCAAAGATGTCATTTTCCAGAGAAAATGCTTGAGCTTTGAAGGTACCTTTAGGGCCCATATTTTTTATTTTAGGACATTGCTCCCAGGAATCGGGTTGGGATGTGTAATAGTTGGAAGATGATTAGCTAACCAATATGCAGACTTTAGTGTATAAATATCATCTTGAGTATAATGCCAACCAACCATGTCCATACCTGGATTTGAACACAATTTCAGATCCTTAATTAAATGATGATCTTCAATGTGAATATTATCTGCAATCATGTCTTGATTTCAAGATCTCTTATCAGATGTCATAAGATTTGCTACAGAAATTATATTCATAAAAGGTCCGATTATACGCTGAGGAAGTGAAGGAGGATGAAGAGGTAGCCATTGGTCTGTCCATATACTCGTTTGCGAACCTGAACAATCAAAACTCTAAGACCTTTACACATCAAGTCCTTACCTGCAAGCAGTGAACGCCAAACAAACGAAGGTTTGTTTCCATGTCCTGACTTTAAAAGACTTGAATGAGGATAGTAGCGTCCTTTTAAGACTCTAGCGACCAGACTATTTGGCCATTGCAGAATGCGCCAAACCTCCCCAGAAGTGAAAGGTTGAAACGTTCCAAATCCCGAAAACCTAGGCCTCCCTGTTTTTTTTTTTTTTTGAATTCTCATTCTTTCCCAACTCAGCCATTGAAAAGAGCGGACACCATTTCCTTTAGACCACCAATAATTAGAAAGTAACCATTCTATATCATCGAGTACACTCTGTGGCAATCAAAAACAGCTCATTGCATAAACGGGTAAAGACATGCCGATAGTCTTTAACAATATTTCTTTCCCGGCATCTAATAAAAATTTGCAAGACCATCCTGTTGTTCTTGCACAAACATGGTCAATTATAAAATCAAACATCTTTTTTAATTTCTACCCAAAAACTCTGGCAAACCTGGGTACATACCCGCATCACCTGTGTTGAAAATCAGAAGAATCTGGTGTAATCTTTTTCTAGTTGCAGACTGAATTTTAGCCCCAAAAAGAACATAAGATTTATTTAAATTTATTGCCTGATCCGAAACATCTTCGAAAATAACAAGAATCTGCTTGAGAGTTGTGCAAGATTGTGAATTGCCATGGCAAAAGAACATTGCATCATTTGCAAATAAGAGATGATGAACAACCAGACCTTGCATACTAATTCTCATTCCTTTGAGACGATGAGAGGAAATTGCACGAGTCATAAGATGACTTAGAATCTCAGCACAAAGGATAAAAATGTAAGGTGATAATGGATCACCTTGACGGATACCACGTGATGGATGAATCTGTCCAAAAGCATTGCCATTAATAAGAACAGAGTATGAGACAGACATTATATAGTGCAAAACCCAGCTAATCCACTACAATAAGAATCCATTCTATGCATTGTTTCCTTTATAAAATCTCATTTAAGCCTGTCATAAGCTTTAGAAATATCAATTTTAATAGTCATATATGATTTTTCCCATCTCTTACGTTTATACAGAGAATGAATCAAGTATTGAGCCATAATTATATTATCAGTAATATGACGACCCGTGACAAAAGCCGTTTGAGTATCAATGATTATCAACGGGAGAACTTTCTTCAGTCTATTGACTAAAATTTTAGATATAATCTTGTATCGCACATTACACAACGCAATAGGACGAAACTCTGACATTGAATATGGATTCTGAGTTTTGGGAAGTAAACACATATTTGTATGATTAACTGTCAGCTATAAATGATCCGACTGAAAAAAATCCTTCAGTTCAGCTATAATATCTGGTTTAAGATCTTCCCAAAACTGTCTGTAAAATTGTGCATTATAGCCATCTGGACCAGGAGACTTAGTTTCCCCTATGCTAAGCACTGCTTCCTTAATTTCCTGTTCAATAAGATTGGCAGTTAGTTTCTGATTCATATTCGATGTAATCCTAGCTGGAAAATTAGTATATTCTCTTCGTCTACCTGTCAACGTGAATTTATCACCAGTGTAATTTAAATCAGAAAAATCACAGACTAATCTGAAACGATGATGCAGAACATAAGCGACCACCAACTTTCTCATCGTTTGACAAAATTTCAATGAAATCACCTTGTGCTAACCATGGAAGATCTCTAGAAATAGATATTCATTCTAATCTCTCCAATAAGTAGTGTCTTTGTGAAATTGGTCGGTGTCCATAGACATAAGACAAGTGGAAAATTCTTCCATTAAAAGTGACTTTACAATCAAGCAAATTCTGATCAAAATACACAACTGAAACAACAGAAGGCTTCCAAAATAAATATAAACCACCACTTAGACACCTAGATGAAACCATAAAACAGTGATGATAATCTAGAGAAATTCCTAAATTATGAACAAAGTGATTTTTTTGTTTAGTTTCCATCAAGCATAGCATGTCCGTAATATATCATTACCTAATTTCCTTTAGGCGTCGAACTGTCAGTGCATTGTCCAATCCCTAACAGTTTCAAATGAACGTATTCATGGTGCCTGTGGTGGTTTCGGGCCCACTGCGCCTCGGTTCAAGTCATAAGTAACTGAAGTTGAGGGACCAGCATCCTGAGATCGTACGAACAGTCTCTGAGATCTTTCAAATTCAAGAACACTATCAATAAATTTACGTTTCCTCTTCGCTCTAGAATCATCACCATCAATCTCTGCATATGTTGTGTATAGGTCCATCAAACGGCTAGGGGAGTGGTCATCTGAGGAATCAGTGGAACGGGTTGAATGTGGAGAGGTGAGACTGGTTGAAACCTGTTGCAAAACAAAATTTGGAACAATGGGTGTATCTTTGAGGAGTATCAGGGGAGGAAACTGTCAATGGTATAAAATCAGGACTGTGTAGTGATGAAGTTGGAGGTGCAATAAAACGGGCCACATCGTCCATAGGGATATCAACCACCTGTTGTTCAAAATTACGCTCTTCCGCATGTAAATCTGGTTGATTGATGTTCTGCTTCCACAGGTAACTGATCTTAGTCCTCAGGTTGGTCTGCATCATCATCACCAAAATCATCACCTGGGTGATGAGTGTCATCATTTGGATTAATACAATCCCCTACATCATGAGTCATTAAACCACAAATATCACAGAAACTGTGGAGTCTTTCAAAACAAAACCTTAGCAAAGTGTTAACACAAGTTTCAAATTGAAAATTCCGTTGAAATCGGAGCGGGAAATTGACATCCCAATTCAGTTGCACTCGAGCAAACTCAAGTCGGACTGCCACCCCAGGATCAAACTCAACATCCAAAAGCGGGCCAATAATATGACCAATATGAGTAATGATGTCACGAGTCATGAACTACAACAGGATTCCTCTGATCTGGACCCAAAATGGAATGGAATCAAGCAGTTGAAGGTTCAATTTGGACTCCAGCGAGTCATAGTGAGCATTCGGTCAGCAAATGCCCAAGGTCCTCGACGAAGCGTTGATTCCAGAGAATCTGCATTTGGAAATACAAATTGAAAACGCCCAATTCTACAATACGACCATGAACGTGAACAGATTGTCCCCATATTCGTGGTAAGTTAGAGATGATAGCACCAGTCAATATAAAACGGTTTGCAATTATTGCTTGTTGTACCACCGCCACCGGTAATGGAACTGAAACATCATCAGGACTCAAAGTAAGATCTTGAACGCCTCTCCGAATTTGATCCGCCATCGATTTGGTAAGATTGGAATGTAAAAGCTTTATGTGAAATGAAACCCAAAATCTTAACATCAGAGTTTTATATAAAACTGAAATGCAGACTAACTGCCACGAGGATGCTTCACGTCCCAACGGAAACGAAGACATGGGAATTACCACTCGCTGATCAATTGAAGTAGCGAAGAAAGAGAAAATCCAAATCGGGACTATAAACCGACAGCGGAAATATAACTGATTTAGAATCGCCTGAAAATATTTTATTGATTTTATTTCAAATATGAGTAAACAACAATGATTTACAATTTAATGCTAAATTTGTTGATTATTGGGTTTACACAATTTTTTTACAAATACTTAAAATATGAGTAAGAGTGATTAAATAAATATTTAAATAGATTTTAATATATGAAAATTGTTTAGATGGACATCTTAGATGGAGAGAAGACTTTGCTATTATATATATGATTTACCATTTAATGCTAATTTTGTAGATTATTGGGTTTACACTATTTTAAAGTTTATAGTTTAGATTTTAGGATTTAAATTTTAATATTTATAAGTTTCTATGAAATTACGACTTTATATTTGACTTTTTACTTACAGTTTAGGGTTTAACTATCTATACCATATGTGTCTTTTGTATTACATATTTGATATTAATCGGTACGCATTAATTAGTTCGGTGCCATGAATCCAATTACAGAACCAACATTACCAATGCTGGTACAGAATACTCAACTGAATTGGCGCAAATGACCTTTGGTGAAAAACATTCATATATTCAAAACATAAAGAATAACAAATTTCTGCGCGTCAGTTTTTTCTTTTTCAAGAAATCAATTCATATATATAAATTTAGTGTATTTATGTCACTTACAACATACTCCTAATTTATGCACAAGTATTATAATTTCATAATACACCTTATCCATAATAGTAATAACACTATCCATTACTATTCAGCTTCGTAATTGTTTTTTAATTAGGATTTTATCCGTGCTAAAAACTTTAAAATTTGATAAAAGAAAATTTAAATCAATATTCTATGATTTAGTATTTAATGACTATTTAAAATAATTATCGTCGATATAATAATAGTAGTTGTATATATTTTTTACTATATATGCACTAATTGGTTAGCATATATAGTTGATTATGAAATTTATATTATATTAATATATAACTAAGAAAATTATTGTATAATATTTCAAAAACAATATTTTAAAATTATTTAGTTTAATTGAATTTGACATATGATCAATACAATATATATATATAAATATATATATAATGTAAATGTGATTTAAATATTAATATGTTAATTTTGTGTATCTAACATCACTAAAACAAACTTTACAATCTTTATAGTTAAATCATAGGTTTGACTTCATAAATCTTGTTATAACAATGTAATTAGATATAATAGATATATGTGTTAACTATATAAAACTATTTTTGATTGCTAATATGTCTTGTAGCAACCTAAAATAATTTATGTCTGATATGCAGAGAGTTATAGTCCAAAAAGCAATGATCTTTATCCACCACACATCTTATTTGTCTAAATTCTTTTATATATTTAACGTTTATTCTATATAATTTATATATATTAAATATTTTCATTTTTACCAAAAATAATTATTTTTTAAAACTACTTTCTTCTCCATGCCATCCAACAAGGCTCCAGGTCTATATGGTTACACCACAAAGTTTTTCAAGTCAGTTTGGACCGTCATAGGATCTGATTTCGCAGCAATCGTCCAATCATTCTTCCTCTACGACTTCCTCCCGTGGTGGCGTCAATGCTACCTTAGTAACCCTCATCCCTAAAAGGAAAATCCGCAAACAGTCAAAGACCAGAGGCTCACCTCGTGTTGCGATATTTTCTACAAGGTGATATCAAATATTTTAGCAATCTGCTTGAAACCGTTTCTCCTAGAAATCATTGAACCAAATCAAGGCGCTTTCGCTAAAGGTCTTCTTCTTCTTGAGAATGTCCTCCTGGCTACCGAGCTTGTTAAAGATTACCACAAAACTTCCATCTTATCTCGGTGTACTCTCAAAGTATATTTCTCTAAGGCTTTCGATACAATTAACTAGGATTTTATTATTTCGGTTTTACAGGCAATGAATTTCCCGGACAGATTCATTCATTGGATACACCTTTGCATTTCAATGGCCAAGTTCTCTGTCTCTGTCAATGGTGAACCAACGAGTACATTTTCCCAGTTCTAGAGGCATTTGTAAAGGTTGTGCACTCTCACCATATCTCTATGTCGTTGCTAACAATGTTTTGTCAAAGATTTTAAATGCAGTTGCAGCCTTAGGGCGTTTGGATTATCATTCTCAATGTCGTGAGATAGGTCTCACACATCTGTGCTTTGCGGATAACATTCTTGTCTTCTTTGATGGCAAGCCTTTCTCCTTTGATAAAATCATCAAGGTTATGGACACTTTGGCAAAGCCTCGGGTCTTTATGTAAATAAGAGCAAATCATCATTCTTCCTCACAGGGCATCCCCATCCATCTTCATAACATTTTCTAGGATATTCGTGACTGATACTCTTAGCCTAATCCATTTAGAATGCCAATGATCGTCTTATGCTCAGTCACCCGATGATTGATGGAGCTCAAAGTATCACAAATTTGTTTATAATTCTATGAGGTATGTTTTTGTTCTGTTTGGTTAAGTTTGACAATTTATGTTGAATCTCAAACAGGCATGAAGTCGAGAGATGATTAAAAATGCTTAGATAAAGCAACCATAACTTCATGAGATAAGGCCAGATGGTATACTTCTCCTAGGATGTCTTTAGAGAGAGATCCCATCAAGCACTTTCTCACCATTTGACTAGACCTGCACCATTTGGTTAAATCATGATTGTTAGTCACGGTGGTGATTTCTCCATCTGCATTATGATAACGAATTATGGACTTATTTCAGATCCAATAATGAATCCCAAAAAAAATTTTGAAGAGAGAAAATTAAAAATAAGGTTTCCGATGGAGATAGTTCTTCTTTGTTAGTTTTCGTGTAACACATTTTGTAATGTTAAAGATGGAAGATTTTTAGAAGCAACCATGGCTCTGCTACCATGAAAGTAAGAGGAAACCGCAAGAGAGAGAGAGAGAGAGAGAGAGAGAGAGAGAGAGAGAGANAGAGAGATTGAATAAAGAAAAGATTCAAATATTCATTACATTTCATGTTATCTTCAACAATACATAGTTCTTGTGTTTATATTCTACAACAACTGAATACGAAAAACGATATTGCCCTAGCTAATATCTAGTAATGCGTAACAGTTTTGCAGGCTAACATTGGGATCACAAAGATACTTTGTACGAAACCTTGGGATAGGGAGCTGAGCTGGTGAAGGCGGAAAGGACTTGGACTAAGAATGGCTTGTGGAAGTTGATGTAGTCGAACCCTCTTAAGTAGTTCTAAGATTTTGCCTCAAGGTTCATAAACATTGGGCTTGTTCTTCATTGGCCAGTGAGAAGCTAGTGTGTCCTATAGGTTTCTTATTGATTTTAATTTTTTTATATCTTGTGTTTTCTCTTGGATATGTTATAGAATGTGTAGTGTTACATGTATGATTCGGAAAGAAGAGAAATCTTTTGAAATATGGGTAAAGTTTTAAACTCTAAATCTAAATTTGTAGCCTTACTTTTCAACATGCAATAATAGGTACTAGTTTATAGGAAATAAATTATTTTTGGAGACGTTTTTTTGTCATCAACTACTTTGTATTAATTTAGAGATTCAACCCACTAACAAGTACATGAGGAAAAAGTGACCCATAAAAGGCAACTAATCTCAATTATAAGGTAATAAGACTCTCCTAAAAGGAAGATAATTCCCAAATTAGGATAATATAGTCTAGAGTAACACAACCTACTAGGCTCTAAACATTCTTTTAAAGCCATATGAATAAGGGGGTGTTATTGGTTATAGGATTTTAATGGATTTGGAAATCCAAGTGAAATCCGGTGTTATTGGATTAATGATTTTAAAATTCTTTTTGAAATCTAGTGTTATTCGTTTAATGATTTGTAAATACTAGTTGAAATCCAGTGTTATTCGTTTAAAGATTTGATATTGGATTTCAAATTCCACTTTGTATTTTAATGGATTTGGAAGGATTTCAAAGTTAAAAATACAAAGGACCAAATCCAAACATAAATCATGGTATTTCAAAATCCAATGGTTTCAAAATCCACATATTTCCAAATTCTCATGGATTTATAAATCCATTAAAATACCATAACCAATAACACCCCCTAAGTATCAATAAGAAATAGACTGTTTTAGGAGGAATTAAGCCCCTAAAGAATTGTGATCTTACAACTAATACAAGTAGCTGGACGACATAACTAACTAAATTAGCAGCCAAATTTTCGAAACTAGAACCACAATAATAACTACATACACGTAAATGATGGAAAAAAGGAAATTGGTAACTAGGTTTAAAGAATCCCAAACCCATCATCAAAATAGGGTATCGCCCACATGATGGAACCTTCTCCCTAACAGATGTGCGTGCACCGATTGCCACCATCAGTGTTTCGCCAATTGTAACTTAATTGAGACCATATGATTATGCACTCTTGAAGAAGCTTCGAGAAATAGGACCACCTATTAAAAAACCTCACCAGAATCTAGCAGATAGGCTCAAAATCCAACATAACACCATTGTGCTCTTTCCTACCATTCGAACAAAAGCATCGCTGATCAAACACAACTACCTTAGGGCTTTCAAAATCTAGCGTCTGCATTCCACAGATGATGCATGCAACCACCAGACATATGCATTGCAGAGGGAGAAGAGTACCTCTATATCTAAATTGAGTTATCGCTAGTCAGAAAGTCCAAACCAACCAAGAAGAAATCTGATTCAGGCAGACGGACCACAACAAGGGAGCCTCAAAGCAACATGATAAGGAAGATAAATCACATCAATCAAATCCAAAACCCACTACAGAAACCAAGGAAGAGAAAACGAAGAGACAATATTTAAATTTGCACGAAGCCGGCATAAGGCCGGCCGTCGATGACAAAAAAATGATGAAAAGACAGAGTACGCTCAAGCTTTATAGAGAAATATAGGAGCAGACTGAGAGAAGATCAGGCACTAAAGAAGTATATTTTAGGGAACTTAAGCACAATCTATGAAAACCAAAACAATAAATTTGATATAAAAATCGAAGTTCACGGCTTGATAGTTTGTTTTGATTTTTTTTTTTGGTAGTATAATGTTTATTTCACCTTTCCTTTAGTTCACCTATATACACTGGCGGATCTAGATTGTAATCACAAAGTATTTTTAACTAGATTAGGACGCGGGTAAAAGTTAATTATTTATATTTAAAAATGATAACCCGTTTGATTATAAAATTTAATCAATGTTAAAATAAAAGTTTAGTTCCTATTAGAATTTTGTAAATTATAACTCTAAGTATCCATAAATTAGATTATCAAAAATATGAGAAATAATTATCTATAT
>OVAV01002153.1:0-10207 GCA_900406375.1 Iberis amara
TCAACTAAACGAACATCATCCTGTATTTGTAACTGGATACTACATCCAGTTAAGGAAACGAACAGACCCTCTAAGTAAATGTTTCGCTCTAGATTATGCTAATTCACATTAACCTTTTTAGATTTGCTTCTTCCACTTGATAAATTACATATGCACCCTATCTCTAGATAATTTCTTTTTGATTTGTCGATTAAAAAAGGACCAATCCGACTTTTATTTGTGACATTGATTTTGGTTACAAGAATGTTTGTTAGCTTCCCTGACTTGACACGCTTAACCAGTAAACAAAATCCCCCCCACCCACCAATTTGAAACCCTAATCACGGTGGCTCCGCCACCGTTGTCCTCTGACCACAGACGAGTTACTCCTCCAAACCCTTTGATTCGCCAAATCCAGTTGCTGATAATAATGGGTTGGGTGGTTCTGCTGTCTCTGACTCCGCCAATATCTGCAACTTTGTTTAATCGGTTAACAATGGAGCTTGTGTTCACGAGTCTAATGTTGGTGCTTTTGTTGAAGCTTCAGGTGGCGCCATCGCTGGTAATACCGTCACCAATCCATCAAGTGTGTCTCGTGCAACAAAACATACCTCGTTTACTCCTTCGCCTGGAGCTTGGTTACGCCGCTGCCTTCTCCGACAGCATCAGCAACTCCTCCAGATTTCAAAGGAGGCAAAACCAAAATAACAATTGGCAAGCTCTTGATGAACTTACCAGTAGAGAAGCTTCCTCCCCCGCACGAAGATTGGAACTATCGTTTTCCATCAGGGACCTGGTAACCAAAAGGAATATATCCTAGGACATTTTTACAGATGCACTACTCCTTTCGGTGGCTTAATCAATGCAGTAGCTAGTAGGCTATGGGGTAGAAACTGCAAAATATTCACTAGGAGGCTAAGTCAGCAGTCTTATCTTTTTCATATACAGATTATGAATATGCGGTCATGGGTTTTACTGCGAGCTTTGTGACATATTGATGATTTTTTAGTCTTTGTAGCACCCGCCACTTTATCTATCCTTGAAAAGATCGCATTAGAGGATTAGAAAGGAACTATATATATGGTTGATGTAGAGTACTCCTGGATTCTGGCTAAATGTGAGAGATGTTACCAACTTGGAACAAAGCAAAAAGATGCTTACCTTCTGATCTCACCTTCAAATAAATGGACAAGAAAATTTCACCCTCTATTCCCGTGGTGAATGTAGACAAGCTGCTCCAACCTTCTGCTGCAAGTTCTATGGATGAAGGTGCTTCAAATGAATTGGAACCTCAGATACATGTGCTTCTAAAGATTCAAAGAATGTACATGATGCAAATAATGCCTCACCTCCTACAAATGCATCTGGTTTGGTCTTTGAACTCGAAGCAGGTTGTTGAGAAACAGATCTTAACGTGGCTATAGTGAAACAAACCATAGCCTCTACACCAATGCAAGTTGAAAAATGCTGAGGTTTCTATTAGAGTTTCACCTGTTATGGCTCATGACAAAGAGAAGGTTTGTGATACTACAATGATCGCAGAAAATGTTGTTATGACAAGCAACAACACTCAGACACACTTGACTTCAATATTGGCTACTGCTCCTGCTATTATCTTTGCTTCACCAGCATAGTCACATGAGGTAATACCTCTTCTCCATCTGCTACTAATAGCCGAGCAAGTAATTCCTTGCTTTGAAAACACTATGAATCATTCTAAATATGTTACTACAAAGGAAGGGAAACGTTTCACATATACCGTGAAGGCTTTTATCTTTTCATTTGTTTATGATCTTTTTCTAGTTATATTATAAGAGAAGTTTGATACTAACTTCTGCTGGTTTTGTTTGATATTCAACTGCTTTCATATCTCAAGAAAGATGAACTTGAGCTGCTCGAGTAGAAATAACGGAGATGAGGAAGAATCAGAAGAGTTTCTGGATCACTAAAATCATCAAGGTTAGTACCTACCTTTTTGTTGACGGTTAGAACAGTTGTGTCATATGTCAGCAATATCAATATTTTTTATGCAAATTCTTCAAAAGACAGTCATTGTGATTAGTTGTGATTATAAATAGAGACCAGAGAAAAGACCTAGTCAATTGATTACATAAGTCTTCCATAATTAGAAAATTCATTTGCAAAATTTATGGTATTATATGTTTCATGGATTCCATAATCTGGCTTTCTAAGACAGAAAAATCTTTTCTTTGTTTTAGTCACCTGCAAATACTAAAGTACAACCTAAGCATACATATAACCCAAAATTTAATATGACTTTCTTGTGATTTCATAGGCATTAATCAATTAAATAAATAATTTTTGATGCATAAATAAAATTATTCTTTAGAATATTGACCTAGTCGTCTTAAAGTCAGACATTTTGGTTAAGTAGAAGTAAATAAATAATAGTTGAATACTTTGATGTTTGAATTTAAGAAATGGTCGTGGATACTTTTTTATTTAAGCAAATGACAATTGTTTAGATTGTTATTAGAGCAAGTGACAAAGTTTTTAGCGTATCATTTTGTTATATATAAAGTTAAATAATGTTAGTAAATTCAAAGATAATATATCACACGGTTATATTTACAAGTAGAATTTCGTTAGACAAAATCAATTGTATATATGAAAAAGGTAACATGTGACAAAAAGACCCGAACCGGTCAATGGCATAAGTAAAACCATAACGATTTTGACATACAATAAACAAGTATAGGACATTTGCGATGATATATAATGTCTATTATGAGTTGTATTAGTCTGCATTCAAACAAGCTTCTTTGTTTTTCCTTTCTTTAGTCTTCACATTTTCCTCTACAGGTGGCTTGTCTGAAGCTCTCCTCAATGGCGTCTCCTTCTTCAACTCATATCAGAAGATACCATGTCTTCCCGAGCTTCCACGGTCAAGATGTTCGTAGATCATTCATCAGTCATCTACACAAGAACTTTGCAAGCAAAGGGATCACGATGTTCAAGGACCATGGAATCGAGAGAGGCCACATGATCAGAACAGAACTCGTGCAGTCGATTAGAGAATCCAGAGTTTCAATGGTTGTGCTCTCGAAGAAGTATGCTTCTTCAAGCTGGTGTTTAGATGAATTGGTTGAAATTTTGAAGTGCAAAGAAGATCAGGGGCAGACAGTGATGACGATTTTTTACAAAGTTGATCCTTCTAATGTTCGAAAACAGAATGGAGTTTTTGGAAGCGTTTTTGAGAAAACCTGTGAAGGGAGAACAGAGGAGGAGAAGCAGAGGTGGAGGAAAGCTCTGGATTATATAGCTAACGTAGTTGGAGAACACTCTCTAAATTGGTTTGTTGTTTTATCTTTTAAAAAACTTATTTTTTCCTTCATTAAGCATTGCTTCAATGGTGTGGTTTGTTTTGTTAGGGATGATGAAGCTGAGATGATCGAAAAGATTGTTGTTGATGTTTCAAACAAACTGAACGTTACACCATCAAAAGAATTTGATGGGATAGTGGGACTTGAAGCTCACCTGAGATATATGGACTCTTTGTTATGCATAGAGAGTGATCAAGTGAAGATGATTGGAATCTACGGTCCTGCGGGGATCGGTAAGACAACCATTGCTAGAGCTTTATTCAATCAGCTTTCTCCTGATTTTCAGCTTAGATGTTTTATGGATAATCTCAAGGGAAGTTATGAGAGTGATGATTATGGTTCGAAGTTGTCTTTACAAAGCAAACTTTTGTGCAAGATTTTAAACCAAAGGGAGATGAGGGTAAATCATTTAGGCACAATAAAGGAATGGTTACAAGACCAAAGAGTTCTTATAGTTCTTGATGATGTAGATGATCTTGAACAACTAGACACCTTGGCTAAAGAACCATCATGGTTCGGTTTAGGAAGTCGGATTATCGTTACAACAGAAGATAGAAAGATATTGAAGGCACATTGGGTAAATGAAATATACCATGTGGATTATCCATCTGAAGAAGAAGCCCTTGAGATCTTTTCTCTATATGCTTTCAAGCAAAGTTCTCCATGTGATGGCTTTGAAGAGCTCGCAAAGAAAATAACAAATCTTTGTGGTAATCTCCCCTTAGGTCTTCGTGTGGTGGGTTCATCTTTGCGTGGCGAGAGTAGGCACGAATGGGAATGTCAACTATCTAAGCTAGAAACTAGTATTGACAGAAAAATCGAGTGCGTATTAAGAGTAGGATACAACAAATTGTTGAAGAAAGAACAATCTTTGTTCCTTCACATTGCAATTTTCTTCAACAATGAAGCCATTGTTCATGTGACAAACATGCTAGCTGACAGCAATTTGGATGTCAGAAATGGATTAAAGACCCTTGCAGATAAATCTCTCGTGTATGTATCAACCAATGGGTGGATCATGATGCATTGTTTACTACAACAATTGGGGAGACAAGTAGTTTATGAACAATCTGATGAACCTGGAAAACGACAGTTTTTAGTAGAGGCTGAAGATATTTGTAATGTCTTAGCAAATGAAACAGTAAGTTCTTACATATATATACTCTAAAGGGTGCATATTGTTTTTGTGATTACAGTTTAATCTTTTGCAATATATGTTAGGGTACTGGATCTGTCATAGGTATATCATTTGATATGTCAAAGATTGGCGAGTATTCTATAAGTGCTCGAGCTTTTGAAGGAATGCGTAATCTCAAGTTCTTAAGAATCTATGGGAGACATTATAGTACAGTTGGGATGTCAGAAGACATAGAATATCTACCTCGTTTAAGGTTACTACATTGGGATTCATATCCAGGAACACTTCTTCCTCCAACATTCAGAGCTGAATGTCTTGTTGAATTTCATATGGCATACAGTAAGCTTGAGAAGCTTTGGGGAGGTATCCAGGTTCGTATTTTCATAAGGGATTCTCAAAAATACAAAAAAAAAGAAAAACTAAGTATGTTCCAAAAGTACCACACTCTTAAATTATTCCAAAAATAACACAAAATGTCTTTGTTCCAAAAATACTATAAATTTAAAGAAATTTAAAAATTCAAATTTAAACCCCAAAACCAAACTCTACCCCTTCAAAACTAAACCCTAAACTTTATTTAGTGAAACCAAACTCAAAAATTTAAATTCTAAACTTTTAAAACTCAATTTTATGTTTGTGATATTTTTGAAAGAATTACAAATGTGTGATATTTTTGGAAAATAAACTTCTTTTTGTGGTATTTCATGGAATTTCTCATTTTGATAATCTTATTATATTATTTGTATCTAAACTCTTATATGTTATGTATGAACAAATGCAGTCTCTCACAAATCTCAAGGAGATAGATTTGGGATATTCCAAAAATTTGGTAGAAATCCCAGATTTTACAAAGGCTACTAATCTCACAACATTAACACTTACATATTGCACAAGTTTGGTAGAGCTTCCTTCTTCTATAAAGAATTTACACAAACTGAAAAAGTTGATGATGATGGGTTGCACAAACCTTCAAGTTATTCCTACCAACATCAACTTAGCATCTCTTGAAGAAATCGACATGAGCGATTGCTCACGCTTGAAGAGTTACCCAGATATTTCTATGAACATCAAGGATCTTGATGTTGGAAACACAAGCTTGGAAGTTCATCCATCAATTGTTGAACGATTGCCTCGTCTTGAGTGGTTTCGTATAGGCAGCAGAAACCTCAAGAGATTAACACACGTCCCTGAAAGTGTGACTCACCTAGACCTAAGCAATAGTGGTATAGAGAGGATTCCAGATTGCGTCGTGGGACTCGAGAGACTAGAAAGTCTTTTCGTCTTCAAGTGTAGAAAACTCGTGTCACTACAAGGTCTTCCCTCTTCACTTAAGTACATAGATGCGACAGATTGTGGATCACTCGTGAGAGTGTGTTTCTACTTCAATGACCTAATCATGGATCTAATGTACCAATATCCAATTAGGGAACTCATGTTCCAAAACTGTTTGAAATTGGATGAAGAATCAAGAAGAGGACTCATACAACAAAAGGTTTACGAATATGTATGTTTACCGGGAAAAGAAGTTCCTAAGGAGTTCACTCACAAAGCTAAAGGAAACTCCATAATCATCCCTATGGTTACTTTCTCTGCATCCTCAAGATTCAAGGCTTGTCTTATGCTTTCGCCAATCAAATACTCATATCTTGATATAGCTTGTCGACTGTTAACCAAAGGAGGAGTCATCATTATGGAACTTAATTGGGATTCAATGAATGTTTCTCATTTTGTAACAGAGCATCTGTTTATATGTGGTGGTAACTTGGTCCCTAAAGGGGATGTGACCGCGAATGAGATTATGTTTGAATTCAGCTGCATGGATAACCTCAAGATAATTGAGTGCGGTGTACAAATCTTGAGCGAGGAAACAGAGAGTACTGGAGGCAGCAGTGACAATGGAGATGAATACTATGAACCTGAAGCTGCTAGATTATGTTGTTGGAATTGGCTTAAGAAGCTTTGGTCTGGACAAGAAGATGATGAAGAACAAGAGTACATGCCTCTTCATTGTCATTCCAACAAGACTACCATGATGATGGTGTTTGCGTTTGGTATGTCTTTGCTCTTACTATATCTTGCTTTAATGCTAAACTTTTGATGTAAAATTATTGAATGATTTTCTTTTTGATGGATCATTTATCAAATGTATCCATTTTGTATGATTGGCAGTAAAACAGTATTCTCAATAGTACAAAGTTGGCAATAATTTTCATTCGTTGGATTCGTAAGTTTTTCATTACATCCAACTCATCCAGGCTCTAGCAAAGTTTCATAAACCCATTCCAAAACATGTTTCAAACTTTTACCAGTTACCAGAGTATATAAGTATAACAATTTTCTTGTAATATATGAAACCCATTTGAAATATAGTGAACTTTCTAAGGAGGGTGTATTGAATATGAAATTTTATAATGACTTACGAAATTCATTGTTATTGGATTAGTGATTTGAAAAATTACCTCAAATCTACTGTATTGAAAATATTTTGAGTAATGAATTTTGCGTGATTTTATAGTATTTTAGTGGATTTTTTTAGTTAAAAATATAAAATTTCAAATCTCATGGTTTTTTTGTGGGATTGTAGAAAATTTTAAAACAAATCATATAAGTTTTCTTAATTCACCTAAAATCATCTAAAAACTCACTAAAAATCAAATCACTTCAAATCATTTAAATGTTTGCTTGAATAAACCCAAGTAAGAATTTTTGTAACATAAATTTTGTAAACAATTATTTAAACTTAAGCCTTCTTTTTTTTGGAATTTAGCATAATGTTCTCTTACAAATACAAAATTTTAAAAACATAACTTTTTAAAGAAAGTCTTACTTATCTTAACAACCTTATCTAAAACTAGAATCTACTGAAGTCATATTCTCTATGTAAAAAACAATGTCTAATTTCTTAGTGTGAATTCTATTAAATATATATATTTCATTCGTTTAACTTGATAGAGACAATCAACATGAGGGTACTATATATTAAGTATCTGAGATATCTTGTAAGAAAGGGTTAGCGAAAGCAAAATAATCAAGAAAACAGATATAACAGCCATACCAAACTCCCATATGCCTAATTAATGACAAATATAAGTTCGTCACGTTAAACTTCCTATTACATCTTCCTAATTGATGACAAATGTTGTTGGGTTTTCGTGTATTGCTCTTTCACATAAACCTACTAGCCGGAACATTTCCATTACACTAATCCTCCGTGCAAATTTTCCTTTAAAGGCTCTAATTGCACTTTATATGACACTTGGAATATTACACGCCATTACATTAGCTTCATTATGCACAGTACCATGTCTTTCTTTATTCTAGTATTACCACGCCCAAATTCCTCATTATGTGCGTATCTTAGGTGTTTGATTAACTAACTGCAAATTTTAATTAATACTGATAAAATAAATGCTCAAAAAATCAAGATTTTAGATGATTTGCATTTGAGATACAAATAATATCCTATCATGTTTAGTTTTTATTTGTCTATTTACTTAATTTACTAATAAAATAATTCGCTGATTTTAGAATTCTAAAATCCAAGCTTCTTAGTCAAGTATTGTCCAACCAGATATCAATTTCTTTAAGCCAGTGAGCGAATAAAAGGAGAAAAATAAGTTTCTACGGGGGTAGAAAAATGTTATTGTCGTCTTTACAATTAGAATGTTATGATAATTTTCCTTGCCAATCTTACACTTGCGAATTTACCCATTTCTTCAAATTTCAATCCCATAAAATCTGCATATATTAGAGATGAAATATAACGCAATTCCATGGAGTAAAAGTCTTGTAATTTGAGAGAAATAACACTTAAAAATAGGTGAATTGTATGCATAGATACACGGAAATTAGTGAATGGATTTGCCCAACTCCTCACCTACTATTAAACTTCAAATATATAAGCATAAAGCTATGTATGTAAATACCCAAATATCACAAAGTTAGATACTTAGAGATTACCAAACAAATTGACAAATTTCTATCTCATTCTTCCTTCCAAACATCCTATAAAGTCTCCTCATTTATGTTATTTAGTGGGTAAGAGCTTTAAACACCTCACCTGAGAGGCCAAAACATTAAGTAACGTGATGTCTGTTTTGCTAGGCAGATTATCTCCAGCCAGACGGGTCGTCAATGGCGATGACCTTCCTCTGTTTTACAATAACCAGAATTCAGTGTCTGTCACACTTGCAGACCTGCTCATGCGTGTGGAAGATGAGCCGAGTCAGGCTTTAGATGTTGCCATCGCCTCTAATTTCTGGGCCTCAGTTCCATCTTATTCTGTGCCTTCTTCTTCTCCGTTTGTTCTTTCCTTTCAAGACTTGACTTACAGTGTGAAGATTCAGAAGAAGTTTAATCCTCTTCCATGTTGCGGGAATTCGTCTTTTGATGGTAACGATATGGAGGTGAATACTAAGGTGCTGCTAAATGGTATCACAGGTGAAGCCCGAGAAGGAGAGATGATGGCTGTTCTTGGGGCAAGCGGGTCAGGTAAATCAACACTTATCGATGCATTAGCCAACCGGATTGCAAAAGAGAGCCTACACGGTACTATTACTTTAAACGGAGAAGTTCTTGAATCCAGCCTGCATAAAGTCATATCGGCTTATGTGATGCAAGACGATCTACTCTTCCCAATGCTTACCGTGGAAGAAACACTAATGTTTTCTGCAGAGTTCAGGCTTCCAAGCTCATTGTCTAGGAAAAAGAAGAAAGCACGGGTTCAAGCTCTAATTGACCAGCTCGGCCTAAGGAGTGCAGCAAAAACTGTGATTGGTGATGAGGGCCACAGAGGTGTGTCTGGAGGAGAAAGGAGACGTGTCTCTATTGGAATCGACATAATCCATGACCCGATTATTCTCTTTCTTGATGAGCCAACCTCAGGTCTTGACTCTACCAGTGCCTACATGGTTGTCAAGGTGCTTCAGAGAGTCGCACAAAGTGGCAGCATAGTTATCATGTCAATCCATCAGCCAAGTTACAGAATCTTGGGCTTGCTTGACAGGTTGATCTTCCTTTCCAGGGGACACACCGTTTACAGTGGCTCCCCGACGCATCTCCCTAAGTTCTTCTCGGAATTTGGTAGCCCAATTCCAGAAAACGAGAACAAGACAGAGTTTGCACTCGATCTTATTCGCGAGCTGGAAGAATCGCCAGAAGGAACCAAAACCTTAGTTGAGTTCCACAAGCAATGGCGGAGAAAGCAAATCTCAAGCCAGAGCAGAAGAAACCCCAATGTGACTCTCAAAGATGCAATAAGTGCAAGTATCTCAAGAGGGAAACTCGTCTCCGGAGCCACAAACCTAAAATCATCGTTCCAAACCTTTGCAAACCCATTCTGGACTGAAATGGTTGTTATTGGCAAAAGATCTATACTAAACTCAAGAAGACAGCCGGAGCTATTCGGAATCCGTCTAGGAGCTGTTCTAGTCACTGGAACCATTCTAGCCACAATTTTCTGGAAACTAGACAATTCTCCAAGAGGTATACAAGAACGATTAGGGTTCTTTGCATTCGCCATGTCCACAACATTCTATACATGTGCAGAAGCAATACCAGTCTTTCTGCAGGAACGCTACATATTCATGAGAGAAACAGCTTACAATGCTTACCGGAGATCATCATACGTCCTTGCTCACACGATTATCTCAATCCCTGCTCTAATAATCTTATCCGCTAGCTTCGCCGCCACAACCTTCTGGGCCGTTGGTCTCGCTGGAGGTTCGGAGGGATTCCTCTTCTTCTT
>OVAV01002154.1:0-10007 GCA_900406375.1 Iberis amara
CAATTATTAAACCAATTTAATACTAATTATAATTTTAAATTAGTTCAAATTACAAACAATTTAGATTGATTTTGTTTGCTTTTTTCCGAAAAAAATTGAATACAAATCTGACCCGAAATTATAAAATATCCGAACAAATTCTAAAATTTTTAATCAAATCCGCCCCCCCCAAAAAAAAAAAAAAAAACGGAAAGACCGATCTGAACGTGAACTCTTACCCGAATGCTCAACTAATAAATAGCGTTTAAACCGCAGTCGCAGGCGTAATTGTGGTTCGTTCGTCACTTTCTCCACTCGTCTCATTTTGCACAAAACAAAGCAAATCTGTAATCGAAGAATCAGATTTTCGCAATGTCTCGAAAACAGCAGAGCCATCATTGTACTTCCCTCGGATCCAAAATCTTAATCATCGCCCTTGTCCTCGCTTTCCTCTTCTTCCTTTGCACATTTCCTTCCTCCCCCCGGCTCTCCGTTTCCTATATGAACCCGTCGATCCGGCCGGAGACGTCCTTCGTTACATCGCTGGAGCATTTCTTGATCCATAAGGCGACGAAACTCTCGTTACTGCCGCGTGACAGGAGTGATGACGATGTGAGAAAGCTAGATGAGATGGTGTTTGAGAGGGAAAATCGGTGGTTGAATGAAGATCCGGGATATCCTGTCGGGTTTCCGATCAAGGTTTACGTGTACGAGATGCCGAAGAAGTTTACTCTCGACCTTCTCTGGTTATTTCACAATACTTACAAAGAGACGTCGAATGCTACCTCTAATGGCAGCCCTGTGCATCGCCTAATCGAACAGGTACTAATTAATTGATTTTCTACTTTCTGTAATATTAAGTGAGACGTATGATCAGGATTCGCGGCTTTGTTCAGCTGTTTCTCCTTCACTTGTAGCATTCTATTGATTATGTGAGTAACTTGCCTAATTGCCTTATTTTCTATATCACAGCATTCCGTTGATTATTGGCTCTGGGCTGATCTGATCTCTCCTGAATCTGAAAGGCGTTTGAAAAGTGTCGTGAGGGTTCATCAGCAGCAGGACGCTGACTTTTACTATGTTCCCATTTTCACCACTATCAGCTTTTTCTTGTTGGAGAAGCAGCAATGCAAAGCACTCTATAGGGTGTGAGTGAGCTTCGACTATATATTTCTAACATTAGATTTTGTGATACGATAAATAAAGGGTAACATCATCTTAACTACTTTTCAACTGTAGGAAGCTTTGAAATGGGTCACTGATCAGCCTGCTTGGAAGAGGTCTGAAGGAAGGGATCACATATTTCCCATTCATCATCCCTGGTCTTTCAAATCTGTCCGCAAATTTGTGAAAAACGCAATCTGGCTTTTACCAGATATGGATTCCACAGGGAACTGGTGACTCTAGATTTCCTTTTTAACTGATTCTGGGTCATATAGTCTGCTCACTTAACTTATACTTTATTCTGTTTAACTGTGAAGGTATAAGCCTGGGCAAGTTTCCCTGGAGAAAGACCTTATTCTTCCTTATGTCCCCAATGTCGATCTTTGTGATGCCAAATGCTTGTCCGAAAGTGCGCCACTGAGGACCACACTTCTTTTTTTCCGAGGGCGGCTGAAGAGAAATGCTGTAAGAATCATGCCACTTCTAAAGATATGACCTTACACTGCGTTAATCTAAAGTGTTATTGTTTTATATTTTGTGGTGACTTCTTTAGTGTTCTCCTAATATTATGGTACTTCCTTATATTGGGAAGCTCGCAGCCCTCTGCCTTGTCCTATAAAATATGTCTTTCACGATCTGGCCACTGAATTGTTGTCTTAGGGAGGTAAAATACGTGCCAAACTTGGTGCAGAACTAAGTGGTATCAAGGATGTAATAATCACTGAGGGGACTGCCGGAGAGGGAGGGAAATTGGCAGCTCAGAACGGCATGCGTAGGTAAATTCTCTGTTGTTTCCTTATAGTTTGGGTTCGGTAGTTTTTTTTTGCTAACCATGTATGGCTTCTATCAGATCTGTGTTCTGTTTGTGTCCTGCTGGTGACACACCATCCTCGGCGAGATTGTTTGATGCCATTGTCAGTGGCTGTATACCTGTTATAGTCAGCGACGAGTTGGAACTTCCATTTGAAGGAATACTTGATTACAAGAAGGTATTTCAGAAAACATATGACATGGTTGCTCTGAATCTTCACGCACTTTGTTCTAAATTTTGTCTTTTGTGTATAGAAAGGCTTGTATAACTATCCTCTCCGCTCTCATTTCAGGTAGTTGTGTTTGTTTCTTCTAGCGATGCAGTACAACCAGGGTGGCTTGTCAATCATTTGAGAAGCCTTACACCCTCCCGAGTAAAGGAATTTCAAAATAGCCTTGCTCAAGTAAGTACTTAATTTTTCTTGTCTTCACTAGCTTCGTCTGTCAAAAAGACATGAACTACTTTCGTATTTACCTTACAATAAAAGGGCCTAACTATCATATTCGTGTTGGTATGGTTATTTTAATATTCCAGTACTCGCGGCATTTCCTGTATTCCAGCCCTGCTCAGCCATTAGGTCCAGAGGACTTGACATGGAGAATGGTATGTATCTCCAAACCTTGCATAGCATAATAATATATTATCAATAGTTAATAACATCTTGCAACATGTAACTAAATCAGCACTGATATTGCACGAAAAGATAATATGGTATTTAAAAAAAGCTACACATTGTGTGTTGTTGAGGAGGGCATAGTAGGAGCGTGATTTAGTATTTGAAAGATAAAATGGTGTGGAACTTACTTCAATATATAGATCTAAGATTAAGACAATCTTGTTGGGATGACAGATAGCCGGAAAGCTGGTGAATATCAAGCTTCACACAAGGAGGGCACAGCGCGTGGTGGAAGGATCTAGGAGTATCTGCAGATGTGATTGCTGGAGACCCAATTCTACAGCGTCCAATCAGTTGAGACATCTCCTTTAAAGACCGATGACTCTGACTTTGCATTTCCAGTCTTGAATATAGATAGATACACTCTTGAATGTGTTTTCTTCAGTTGTTGCTATGGTGAAATGTTGTGATACCAACATTTGTAAAGTGGGTATGTCCTCGTTACATCTAATTTCTCACAATTGTCTGTTATTTTTTTCCTCGCAACAATTTTCCAAGTTTGAACAGGTTATCTTCTAATAGTATTAAACATCTTCAAGTTGGATTAGAAAATATTTTTGAGGATACACTTGTATATTTATTTTTGGTTCTGAATCCATCTCCACTCTTAAGACCAAACATGTCTCAGGTCGTTCATGGGCTTTAATTGATTGGACAGTAAAAAATTGTAAATGACCCCCAAACGGCGCACGGCAATGATTTATATGACTAATTTATATAATGCGAACGAGATTACTTGAAATCGAATTTGTTCATTTCCCCCACGATTTTTCTTAAAACATACTATAATAATGCCGATTAGTAGACATGTACACTTTACGTGTGTGTTTCGTGATTTTGTTCGATTACTATGTGGTGTTAATTTACAGGTTTATTATGTATGAAGTATTTGACCAACGCTGCGTAAACACGTTATAGCATTATTCGAAATGTAACAACATTTATTTCATACATAAATGCCCGAAGACCGCGTAATTTCTCTTCTCCTTGGGGGAAATTCCCCAAAATACCCTCGACGTAGTCTCTTTCAGTGTGTGTGTGTGTGCTCACACGTTTTTGAGTCCCGAAAGTAACGCCTGCCTACTCCCTACGACATTCTTTTGTTTCTTATATTTTATTGGCAAACTTACTACACATTTTTTTCATAGTATTTCATTTTATCTTATCATTTTTAAGGTATCTTTGGCTATGAATGTTGTATCATCTTACCCAAAAAGAAGATATTATCTTTTTTCTTTTGTAGGAAATACAAATATCACAAAGAAAAAAAATATATATCACAAAGAAAAGAGAAATAATATATTACTTATTGTGTGTCATCAAATATATAAGAGGAATTTCACAAAATACCACAAAATATGTATATCCTATAGAAATATCATACATTGTTCCACAATATTTTTTTATAAAATATCACAAACACAAAAACTAAATTTTAAAATATAAATTTAAATTTTAGGTTTATATTCACTAATAATTTAGATATTAGTTTTTTAAAAATTATAATTTAATTCACTAATAATTTAGATATTAGTTTTTTAAAAATTATAATTTAATTTTGAAGGTTTAGAATTTAAATATAAAATCTTAAAGTTAAATTCGTAATAGTTTGAAACAAACTCTTTTTGTAGTGAATTTTTAAAGTAATTAAAAATGTGATATTTTTGTAGTGTTTTATAATTTATTTCTACACATTTTAGTAAGTAATGCGGAACAATAATCTTGTCATGAAAAATTGGAAACATATCTAGGTTAAATAAAATAAAAACTAATTTGGACCAACCAGAAAAATAGCTACTATCAAAAATAAGCATATTGCTTTTGGTTTAAAAATGTTAGATTGTTAAGTTTTATAACGAGGAGATATTATTAATGAATAAATATACCATATTGCTTTTTTTTATATCTATTCATTAATAATATCTCCTCATTATAAAACTTAACAATCTAGCATTTTTAAACCACGAGTTTTTCAACACCAGCTATATGATATCTTCGTAAAATTAAAATTAAATTATTTATGATAATAAGTTGGATTTTTTAATGTGATTTTAACATTGTATTCATTGAACCGAGATCTAAGAAAATAGAAACTTTATGGTAAGTAGATTTTTTTGTATCCCTATCCAATATAGAAAGAAAATTTGACAAAGAAAGGAAAAAAAAACGTCAACCGCGTTAAAAAATAAAATAAAATAGTAACACAAGTGAAAAAAGAGTCTTTCTACCTTGTCCGAAAAACCTCAGTCAAAAAAAAAAAAAAAACGCAGAACATTTAGGAAAAAAAAAAGTCTACTCCGTCCACTTGTTTACCGGCGGCGTTCCATCTACGTCTTCGCCGTTACTTCAGTTAAATATCGAAATCGAAATCTTCTGTTTCGATCTTCGTCTCTGCATTTTCTTTAATTTTTTTTCATTGTTTATATATAATTATAAGATCTTTTAATTATTTATATTGAAAAAATTGGGGACTAATCGTTGCGACCATAACGTGTATGAGTTAGCAGGAGTGCTTGAGTATTTGCTCACGACTAAGTCCTTTTTCTCCTCCTCCTCTTCTTCTTCTTCTATTTCAACATTTCTTCTCAATTTATCAAATACCACATAATAATATCCAGTTGGGTGGCACGACACGACCGCGTTGAATCGTTCAGACAGATTTGTTCAAAAAGAAAAGTGTTCTCTTCTTTATAATTACTACAACGCGAAGATCTGAGTTTCTTCTCTCTTCTTAGCTTTCCTTTCCTCTGAAGGTAATTTAAGCAATCGTGTTTTTTTATATTGTTGTCCTGAAGGTTCGTGGTGCGATCGTCTCTTTTTGTCTGAATGTCATAAGTCCCTGTTTATCTCTCTCTCTCTTTTCACTTTTGGTTTCATATTATGTGTGGGAAGTTCTCTGATTTGAAAGTTTGAATCCAATAAGCTTTTGTTTTAGGAGATTCGACTTTTTAGCTTTAAAGGTGATGATGCCTTTTTGGTGTACTTTGCTTTTAGGATTTGAAATTTTCTNCTTTATGGTTTTAGTTTGTTGAGATTATAATGAAATATGTTGTTGCTTAATTAATTTATTTAGATCCATTGATGAAATGATCTGTTTCGTGTAGATGTCTCTGTTTCATCTTTTGCTAGCTAACTCTGTTGCATTTACTTTTTTTTTCAATCAGGGATCTGCTAAGATAGATCAACAACAATGGCATCTAATAACCATTACAATAATAGTCGATCAAATCTATCAAACAACTCTGATCTTCCTGAGCAAGGGAGGCCACCTAATCCTTCTTCAGTCACATTTGCTCGAAGAACTTCCTCTGGTCGCTATGTTAGCTACTCGCGAGACGATCTCGATAGCGAATTGGGAAGTAACGACTTTATGAACTATACGGTTCATATTCCTCCAACTCCAGATAACCAGCCAATGGATCCTTCCATTTCTCAGAAAGTTGAAGAGCAATATGTCTCTAANNAATATGTCTCTAACTCATTGTTCACTGGTGGGTTCAACAGCATCACACGGGCTCACCTTATGGACAAAGTGATTGAGACAGAGACTAATCATCCGCAAATGGCTGGCGCTAAAGGATCGTCTTGTGCGATCCCTGGCTGTGATGCTAAGGTTATGAGTGATGAGAGAGGTCAAGATCTTCTTCCTTGTGAATGTGACTTCAAAATTTGTAGGGATTGCTTTGTAGATGCAGTCAAAACCGGTGGTGGGATTTGTCCTGGGTGTAAAGAACTGTACAAGAACACTGATTTGACCGACCAGGCTGAAGATAACGGTCATCAAAGGCTTACGGGGCCTCCTGGTGGTGGCTCAAAGATGGAGAGAAGATTATCGTTGATGAAGTCAACTAATAAATCAGCTTTGATTAGGAATCAAACCGGTGATTTTGATCACAATAGGTGGCTGTTTGAGACCAGTGGAACTTACGGTTATGGAAATGCTTATTGGACCAAAGACGGGAATTTCGGGAGTGGTAAGGATGGAGATGGAGATGGTGACAGCGTGGAGCCGCAAGATTTGATGAACAAACCGTGGAGACCGCTTACTCGGAAGCTGAAAATTCCTGCTGCGGTTATTAGTCCCTACAGGCTTTTAATAGTTATCAGAATAGTTGTTCTTGCATTGTTCTTGACTTGGAGGATTCAACATCAAAACCCNCCCAGATGCTATATGGTTATGGGGAATGTCTGTGGTTTGTGAGCTTTGGTTTGCCTTTTCTTGGCTTCTTGATCAGCTCCCTAAGCTCTGTCCGATTAACCGTGCGACTGATCTTCAAGTCCTGAAGGAGAAGTTTGAAACGCCCACACCAAGCAACCCGACCGGGAAATCCGACCTTCCTGGACTCGATGTGTTTGTCTCTACTGCGGATCCTGAGAAAGAACCTCCTTTGGTCACTGCTAATACCATTTTATCAATTCTAGCTGCGGAATATCCAGTTGAGAAGCTTTCTTGTTATGTATCCGATGATGGAGGGGCTCTTCTTACGTTTGAAGCCATGGCTGAAGCTGCTAGCTTTGCAAACATATGGGTTCCTTTTTGTCGTAAACATGTGATTGAGCCGAGGAATCCAGACTCCTACTTTAGCTTAAAGAGAGATCCTTACAAAAACAAAGTGAAGTCTGATTTTGTGAAGGATCGGAGACGGGTTAAGCGTGAGTATGATGAGTTCAAAGTTAGGATTAACGGCTTGCCTGATTCGATCAGGCGGCGTT
This sequence comes from Iberis amara, assembly GCA_900406375.1. Lineage (NCBI taxonomy): Eukaryota > Viridiplantae > Streptophyta > Magnoliopsida > Brassicales > Brassicaceae > Iberis > Iberis amara. The sequence continues at coordinate 7,344 of OVAV01002154.1, forward strand.
CTGATGCTTATAATGCTAGAGAAGAAATTAAAGCCATGAAGATGCAAAGGGAGAACAGAGACGATGATGAGACTTTAGAGTCTGTGAAGATTCCGAAAGCTACGTGGATGGCTGATGGTACACACTGGCCCGGAACTTGGTTGACTTCTAGTACCGACCATTCCAAAGGTGACCACGCCGGTATCATTCAGGTATAAATTCGATTTCGAAAGCTTTGATAAAACGGAATAGCCATTGATTGATTTCAAGATGTCGTTTGTATGCAGGTGATGTTGAAGCCGCCGAGTGATGAGCCATTACATGGAATATCTGAAGGGTATCTTGATCTAACTGATGTGGATATTCGTCTCCCACTCCTCGTCTATGTTTCTCGTGAGAAGCGACCTGGTTATGATCATAACAAGAAGGCCGGAGCCATGAACGCACTGGTTAGAGCTTCTGCAATTATGTCAAATGGACCATTCATACTCAATCTTGACTGTGATCATTACATATACAACTCTGAGGCATTGAGAGAAGGCATGTGCTTCATGATGGATAGAGGCGGTGATCGGCTTTGCTATGTTCAGTTTCCTCAGCGGTTCGAAGGTATTGACCCATCAGATCGATATGCTAATCACAACACTGTCTTCTTTGATGTCAACATGAGAGCTCTTGATGGGCTTATGGGTCCGGTTTATGTTGGAACCGGTTGTCTCTTCCGAAGAATTGCGCTTTATGGTTTCGATCCGCCCCGATCTAAAGAGCATTCCGCTAGTTTCTGCAGTTGCTGTTTCCCTCGTAGCAAGAAGAAGAGTCAGATTTCTGAAGGAAACCAAGCTCTGCAGATGGGTGATTACGATGACGATGGGACTAATCTTTCTATAGTCCCAAAGAAATTCGGTAACTCGACTTTACTCATTGATTCAATTCCAGTTGCTGAGTTCCAAGGTCGGCCCCTCGCAGACCACCCTGCCGTTCAAAATGGGCGTCCCCCTGGAGCACTCACCATTCCAAGAGAGCTTCTTGACGCATCGACAGTAGCAGAAGCCATTGCTGTCATCTCTTGTTGGTACGAGGATAAAACTGAGTGGGGATCACGCGTCGGATGGATTTACGGATCAGTCACTGAAGATGTTGTCACTGGTTACAGAATGCATAACCGAGGCTGGAAGTCGGTTTACTGCGTGACAAAACGTGATGCTTTTCGAGGCACTGCTCCAATCAATTTGACGGATAGGCTTCATCAAGTTCTCCGTTGGGCAACTGGCTCGGTCGAGATCTTCTTCTCACGTAACAACGCACTTCTAGCAAGCCCGAAAATGAAGATCCTCCAGAGAATCGCTTACTTGAACGTCGGAATCTACCCATTTACATCAATATTCCTCATCGTCTACTGTTTCCTCCCGGCGCTATCACTCTTCTCCGGTCAGTTCATAGTCCAGACACTCAATGTCACATTCCTCGTCTACCTTCTCATCATCTCCATCACTCTCTGCTTACTTGCCGTGCTCGAGATCAAATGGTCGGGAATCTCACTCGAAGAATGGTGGAGAAACGAACAGTTTTGGCTCATTGGAGGAACAAGCGCTCATCTTGCAGCTGTTCTTCAAGGTTTGCTTAAAGTCATAGCTGGAGTTGAAATCTCCTTCACGCTTACTTCGAAATCCGGAGGAGATGATGTAGACGACGAGTTTGCGGATTTGTACATGGTGAAATGGACGTCGTTGATGATCCCTCCGCTAACAATCATAATGGTGAATTTGATAGCGATTGCGGTTGGATTCAGCAGGACGATTTACAGTGTGATTCCTGAGTGGAGTAAATTGATAGGAGGAGTGTTCTTTAGTTTCTGGGTATTGGCTCATCTTTATCCATTTGCGAAAGGGCTAATGGGAAGAAGAGGAAGAACACCAACGATTGTGTATGTATGGTCTGGTCTTGTCGCTATTACAATTTCACTTCTTTGGGTCGCTATTAATCCACCAGCTGGTAATACTAATATCGGAGGATCTTTCAGTTTTCCATGATGGTTTTGTTCATTGAGTTCTTTCTTCTTCTCAAGAATCACAAAACAAACAAAAAAATTTGTTCATCTTTTTTTATTGTATGAAAATCATATTCCTCTATTAGATTTTATTGTTTCTTCTGACTAAAGATGATGATTGATGGGTCATGTTTGAACCAGAGATCAGCCAAGTATAGTTTGAACGAGTGAAGGTACTTGCTTAGCTGTCTTTTTTTTGGTCTCTCATTGTATCATTTGACTTTTATGTTTTGCTCATTACAATAGTTTTTTTTTTTATTTTTTTTATTTTGTAACAGACCCATTTGCTGTTAATTGTTCTTAACATTTTTATTTATTTTATACTAGCAACATCAATGATGAACTAAACACTGAAATGGCAAGAATTGGATGAAGAGACAGTAATATGTGTGTTGCCTTCGATCACATTACCAAGCTTATCTTGAAACTGGATAACCAACCGTATAATGTCTCCTTCCACAACTTCACAGACAAGTTCCTTATGTAGAAGAGTACAAAGTAGATTAAAACTAAAATAATGAAATAGTTTATTAAAACTTTATTGTGCTAAATAAAATAGAAAGAGTGAAAGATTTAGTTTGTCACAAAAAAACAAGATTAAGATTTATATTTCATAAATAATTGAAAAGAGCAAATGA
>OVAV01002155.1:0-11710 GCA_900406375.1 Iberis amara
AAGGTGGAGATAGATCCAGTTTTGTGCCAGTCCATTCCATGGTTTGGTGTTGCTTTTCCGAATTTTCACAAAACCTTCCTGAAAACTCCTGAAAGTCCTGAAAAATCTCCAAAANGTGCAAATGCAAATACTAATGCAAAAGTTCCTAAAAATCACAAACTTACTGAAATCAACTATAAATGTGATATATGCAAACCTAAAGACCTTAAAATTGATACTAAATGACATGTAAAAACCATGAATTTTGAGAATTATCAAGTTTTATTAAAAAGCAATTACTATGGCTTTTTAAACAGAACAAAATATGGGTGACAAAAATAAAAACAGAACAAAATATGGTGATCTGTCTTGAGAGTTGACATTAGGGAAGTGCACATGACGCGCTTAGGAGGAAAGTCCTGTCCATGACTTCGCCTAATGAATTTGCAGCCACACACAAAAAAAGTTTCTTAAAAATGGCTTAAGTACTTAAACTTTTGGATGATCCGCCAAATCAAATGCCCTTTCCAATATAGAAATTCTTTAATTATGCTTTAACGATAACATTTTCGATCACTCGTTGTCTTTTTTATTTTTTATAATAGGTAAATAAAATTGATTCAAAAGTATTTACAGATCAAAGCAGAGCATACATTATCTTTTAGACTCACAAAAAAATAAAAAAACCATATTGAAATAGGTTGAAAGTAAAAATACTTTTAAAGATGATGAGTAAACCAAAAAGATAACAGCTTCTTAAACCCTTTACGATCCATTCTTGCTAGTATTGTATTTCTAACACATCGATGTATGTCTCTATGATATTGAAAGTGCGAGCTGCATCCAGAGGAGATTTCAAACTATGAATTCTTGAGTTTCTCTCTTGCCATATGTGATATATGGTTGCATGAGTAGCTAGATTAGATAAATGGAGGTCTGAAAATTAGAATGAGTACAGTTTTTTATCTATTGAATTACTAATAAACCAAAAGAGTTTATAGTTTGCATATTTAAACTATTATAGTCTAAATTTCTTGGAACCAAAACTTAACACAACAGAAGCCAAGAAAATATACATTTAAAGTGAAAATTGATAAACAAAGAAAATGAAATTCAGTTTTGTTCACTATAAACCTCCACGATTTTTCTAAAAGTAGGAGCATCGATGACGACCCGCCAAGATGACTCATCGAATCTTTCGCCGAATTTCCTATTGAACATTTTTTCACTAGGAACAAGTAGACTTCTGAAGAAAAAAATAATGCACTTTTTGAAGATGGCAGAACAGACCTCCATTGAGGTTTACTGAAACCGTCATAATTACTAGAGTCGGATGAGTCGACACAAAACGACTATAAACTGGTAAGGAGAAGATATAACCAGTTAGATCTCTTTTTAAATATGAAGGTTAAATCTAGTGGAAGAACTTACATGCTACCTAATCGGTTCATCATTTGGGATGAATAAAACGATCTAAATAGGCTGAGAAAAACCGCAGTATACATAATGAACCAAAGTAGACCAAATCCCAGAGTAAAACCATCATAAACCATAACCACAAAGGCATTGATACTAACATAGACTAGCCAAAATACATAACCAAATTACAAAAACGAGCTATATGAGCACAANGCATAACCAAATTACAAAAACGAGCTATATGAGCACAACTGATATGAGAGAGCAAGCGTGCATGGACCATGACGAACACCAACCCCGACTTGTTTTTGTAGAATATTTTTAAAAAATTTTATTTTTGAAAAAAATTTTATTTTATTTTTGCATTTCAAACAAATTAAGGCAAATAATAATTAATTTATGGAAGGTAGATATATATACATACATATAGGTTACGTCAAAGTTCATCTAATCGATACTTTTGTTTTGAATCATGAGCATAAAAAGACAGTGGATATGGCAACAACAAAACAAGTATTAGGAATTAGTCAGTTTTCACTTTTAATATAATTGGATTTTAATATGTTTAAGGATTAGAGTAAGTTAACTTTTATAGAGTCAAGATCTTTCTTCATGCATGTGTCTCCGTCTTTGTACTTTGTTTGTCGTGTTCTTGATTTCTTTACTAATAAAGTAAAGATCCACTCCTTGATACAAATTACCTATAATTGATTATTTAAGTTAATTAGCGTTGTTACTAAGTAAAGGTGATCTACTAAATGACTGCTCGTACTTATTACCGATCATTTCTCTTCTTGGAAAATTGTCATAATCATTTAGCGACCATTGAGTTGTGAAAGTATCTAGCAAATTTATTCTTGGTCAACGAGGATTTTAACGTACGGACGATATTGATGTTGCCTTCAGAAATAACCAAGAAACCATTATATAGATGATGCAAGGATGACCACTCATCTTTATCATTATCTACTAGATTGATGACCATAAAGATGGATTACAATTTGACAGGGGAGTGTGTTAATGTGATAGCTAATTTTATTAAATTAAGACGTATTGCCACAAGAAAATAATTTTCCAGGAACGTAGTGAGAAGTTCATAAACTTGTTATTAGTATTGGTCTAATCGTATGAGATAATTAATATGTGCATTAAAAACTATATAATTTATTGGAGAAAATATGAAAACCACACAAGATATTGTACTTTCTATTGCAAGCCTCGATATCAGGAAACTAATGGAAGAGTTCTTGTCCCATAAACGGAAGTGGTATTTATCGTTAACTGAAATGTTGAAGATATTCTATCAATCCAAGCATATACATGGGCCGATGAGATGACATGCAAAGCATACATCAGACTATGAGATTACCCATCCTTCAAATACAAAGGCATGAAGACATTTTCAGTTTATGTATCTGATTTTTTGCATATGAACGACGAAATATTTACTTGGGATTGTGCACATACGGTTTTAACCCATTTGGAACGTATGGAAGGCAATAGTCATTATAACCACTAACTGTTACCCCTTACAATCTATGACCATCGTTGTGCATGCGTTGAGACTTTTTGTTCTTATCTAGTCTTGACGCTAGTCATGATCATCCAAAAAGAACACTTGATCAGATCAAGATTACCTTATACCATTTAGGTTAGTCCACACCATTGATCCATAAGTTGCAAATATTATAGGAACATGAGGTTGTAACATATTATTTATCACAACAACAAAATTTTTAAATGTGTGTTGTACTTATGTGAATGAAAAGTTTCCTCCATATGATATGTTGTTTGGATGGACAACTTACAGATCGGTTATCCTATCTTTATTGTCAGGATAACGGTTGTAATTGTCAATAATCGGTTAAAAATTTGAAAGGGAATTATCTATCAGTAAACGCTTGTTTTTTTTGTAGGTTATGGTTAGCAAAAGAAAACTATAAATGTGTTCCTAGTCCAAAAAACCCTAAACTAANATTGTAATTGTCAATAATCGGTTAAAAATTTGAAAGGGAATTATCTATCAGTAAACGCTTGTTTTTTTTTTTTGTAGGTTATGGTTAGCAAAAGAAAAAACTATAAATGTGTTCCTAGTCCAAAAAACCCTAAACTAATATACTTCACAAGTTTATATCAAAGATCACAAAGCGCTGAATTTAGACTCGCATCAAAAATTACCCCATAACGTTTAGGTCACCCGAGTTGGTACGAGGATAATACACACACATCAACAAGCACGCATACATATGCGAGTGTATGTATCATCCATGCACGCATTAGTTAATTCTTTTAAGCATTTATGTATATGGTCAGATCATGATGGTATATATACTATATAGTCTCATGTGTTATTACTATAAGGATATGTATAGCTAGCATAACTATAAATCCTAAAATAAAAATAAATAATTATATGATTAATTAGTACTCTAATTAAACTTATGATACTAATACATAATTAAATAATTAAGAATTAAGATTAAGGGTTGCTAATCACGCGGTGAATTTAGTCTCTATAAAAGAAGGAGCTCACCTTGTACAACCTTCAATATCAACTCACCACATCTTCTCTCTTACTCTCACTTCTCTTTCTATATATCTCTCTCTTTAGCTACAAAATATATATATAAAACTCGATCCTGTGGATAGATAAAAATAAAGAAGAAATAAAAATGGAGAAAAGAGGAGGAATAAGTAGTGGAGGTTCAGGATCATCATCAGCAGGAGAAGCAGAGGTGAGAAAAGGACCATGGACGATGGAAGAAGATCTTATTCTTATCAACTATATCGCCAACCACGGCGATGGCGTTTGGAACTCTCTCGCCAAATCTGCAGGTTCGTTTTTTTTTTTTTTAAATTCAAATCAAGTTTAATAATTAATTCACAAAAATTTATATACACACACTGTTTTGTAATATTAATGAACTAGGGTTTCTTCATAACATAGACAAGTATATATATTATAAGAGAACTCTTGCGTTCGTTTCTTTTGTTTATATATTTATATATTTATACTAAATACATACATAAATCTTTTTCTATAAATATCTATAAAATTTTTAAATTTAATAGTAAAAGTATAAAATTGGGCTAAAGATGAAAAAAAACGATCTAAATCTATAGACGTTTTCATGTGATGTTTGATGCCTCTATAAAATAATTTAATATACATATAAAATAATTAAATCAAACAATATTAAATCGGTGTGTATATATATAAGTGCTAGTTATAATTATGTGGATGTATATGGACGTACGTACGAGTCATATTGATTGTGTTTAGTGATAATTATATGAATGCGTGTATAGGTCTAAAACGCACCGGAAAAAGTTGCCGGCTTCGGTGGTTGAACTATCTCCGCCCCGACGTACGACGGGGAAATATCACGCCGGAGGAGCAACTGATAATCATGGAGCTTCATGCTAAGTGGGGAAATAGGTCGGTTTTAAAATGCTTAATTTATATAAATATATATATATATGCATATGAACGAAAGAGCAAAGGCAAAATCTTCCAACTTTGAACCGTTTTTATACTCTTGAGACTATATGCCACGTAGATTTTTGAAAAGACAATAAAGCAAAACATTTGGTGACTAAAGCAAAAAGTGTTTATTGCCTTTGGTAACAATCTTGATCACGAAGTTTGTTCTCCGTCGCCAACAGATTTTTTGCACGTGCAGAAATCTTCTAGCCACTAACATTTAGCCTCGTGCTTTTATCAAAAACAACATTTAAAACTCGTGCCTATTTTCCAATTTTGGTTTTTAAATGTTTTATCAAAATTATTCAAGTGATTTCCCCACGTTTCTGAAAGGTATACGCAGCTTTATTTTGGTATCTGTGTGTTTTTATCGGATTTCTATTTTTTTTCCTTCTATGCATGGTCTAGAGTGCTGGAAAATGTGGCCCAAGGTACATAAATATAGTTCAATAAATGTATCGATTTTTAAGTAACTGCAATTATCTTTTTATCTATGATTTTCTTGCTAAATAATACTCAGTTTTTCCATAATTCTTGAATTGAATTTTTTTATTAATTTTCCAGATTAATTTTTTTCTTAGTGTTATATTAGTTTCATTCTTCTTTACATCTTAACAATGTTACTGACAAAAAAGCTTTTACTAAATCATGAAACTACACTTTATAGAAAATTTTTAACAATCAAATATTGAAAAGTAACGCTTTTAACAAAATAATACATTGTAAAAATATTAATGTTTGTTAAGATTGATACCCATAAAAAAGGATCCAAACATACTATGTAGTACATGTAATAATATCACAAAAGTAAAAAAAAGTATCATGAAAAATGACAAAAGAAAGCAGATTGAAAGAGACATAAACCTTAACTTTTTGGCTTGATCTAGATAACGTACTTGGTCCAATGCAGTCACAGATAAAAATCACTAACCCCACAAGGCCATACCAATCATTAAATCATCTTAATATAAGCTTACACTAATTATAACTCATAATTAATTATACTATATGATCAGGTGGTCCAAAATCGCGAAGCATCTTCCAGGAAGAACTGACAACGAAATCAAAAACTTTTGGAGGACAAGAATCCAAAAATACATGAAGCAACCTGATGTAATAACTACAACAGCAACATCATCCGTTGGATCTCATGATCAAAGCTCAGAAATCAACGACCAAGCTGCAAGCACATCGAGCCACAATGTGTTTTGTACACAAGATCAAGCGATGGAGACTTATTCTCCAACAACGACGTCGTATCAGCACAACAATATGGATTTTAATTACAGTAACTATTCAGTGGCGGCGACTACGGATTATCCAATACCAATGACTGTTGATGATCAAACCGGTGAGAATTATTGGGGCATGGATGATATTTGGTCATCAATGCATTTAATGAATGGTAATTGAAGATTTATCAACTATAGTCTCACTTGGTCGACAAAAAAAAAATTATGTATGGAATATATAATTGAGTATAATATGTGCTTTTTAGAATACTATGATTGGTACTTTACATGTATATGTTTTTGTGCCTCGTTGTGGAGGTTTGGGGATATATAATTAATTAATTAATATCACGTATATGAATCATTGATATAGTTGGAACTTCATTTGACCCTTTTGTATAGATAAATAACATATTGTTGAAGGGGTCAATTATTTTCCGTATCTTTGTATGATTTAAATAATTTGACTTGGATATTTTCGTAACATGTATATATATGAGCACATCAAATATATTTTTCTCTTTACCAATGAATGATTCAAATGTACATCTAATATTAATTTTCATGTGCTCCCTGCCTCACATCTACGTCGGTTTAAGCATTGAGGATGATGTGTTATGGGTACGATTCACGATGGGAAAAACGTTTTATGCCTTTAAGATATTAGCAAAGGCCGGTTCTAAACTAGGGGAAGATTAGGGCTTTGGCTCAAACTTCTCCTAGAAATTCGAATAAAAAACTTATCTGTTATATTTACCAAAACAAAACAAATCCTCAGTTTTTATAAAGAAGATAAATAACTCTATATGGATTTAGGAATAGTTAAATTACTAAACACTAATGATCTAATTTGTAATATTTTAAATAGTTTGTGTGCCACGGAATTCAACGCAACCGATTACACGAATTTCCAAACATGTACTTTACTTCTAAGTTCGTATTAGATTCGATTTTCAAAACTTTATCCGCAAATCTGATGTAAAATATTCGTACAACTTTTAGTAAAGTTATAAAATAAAATTAAAAAAAGAATGGGTCACCATGGAACTATATTATATTCACATATGAGTTAGGCAATTTATTATGTAAATACATGTACATGTGGATCAATATATGTACATATCACATGACGTACTCATCATGAAACATATAGACCCTAATCTTACCAATTACAATATGACACGTACCATATGTAGTCTAAAAATAGATAACTTTTAGTACCGTTCTCATTGCCTTTGTTCTACAATTTTTATCTAATTTTGGGCATCTCCATTCAACATGTCGAAGCCGACGCAAGCCTAACTCCACGAACCAATACCACAACCATTTAAAACCAAGATAACGACTTATATAAATAAATAAAATTCATAAAATGGCTCATTTCATTTGTATTGGAATCCATACTTTTTTGTTAATATATGCATGCATAGTTCAAACTATATATAAATATTAGTATAAATTTTAGTTAAACCAAAACTAAAAGTAATTATACATAAAACAAGCATGGTTTGAATATAAGATTCAATGAGCTAGGAGTCGTGTATATATATTTATTATTTGTGTAGAATTGGAACACGATGTTAGGTCGAGAAATGTAAGCACTATAGCAAGACGGCAAAAGCATTTAAGCTTTACCAAACTTTTTAACTTTAGTCTTTTGTCCATCGACACGCTTTGTCATGTGTAATGGATAAATCCAAGCTCCACTTCCCCTTCTCTATGCATTGGCTAGAATAGGAATAATTGATATATCGATTCTTTTTTATATATATAACCAGGGCAACCGTATATATTCCTCTATAATTTGAAATTGATATGTAAAAAAAAGAAAGAAAGAAATTAGCATGTAAAATTTGTGGTAGTAAAAGGATCTCAATTAAAATAATAAATTCCTAGCTAGTATCTACAATAAAAGGCTAAATTAGTTGTTTTTTTTAAGTGTACGTATTAAACATTTTTTTGCCAAAATAAGAGTAATTTTATCATTAATTATTCTTCAAAAATTAATTTTTTTATTTCAATTCAAGCTTTTTATAAATATCATATTTTCCACCATTGTAATTTACTAGTTAATAATTTATATTTTAATAAAAACAATTGTGTTTTTAACATGCATAATAATATTAACCGCCACTTTCAATAAAAGAGAGTATTGTTATGCATATTAATATTTTATAACGTAAAAGTTATTATTTATATATTAAAATGGTAGATTGTAATAGAAAAAATTATCAAATAACAAAAAAATACATGAATTTTATGAAACTATATTTAGGGGTGTATTCAATATGACATTTGGGAGGATTTGGAGGATTTATATAAAAATGACAAATCCAGTGTTATTCAAACAAGAATTTTAAAAAGTCACATCCAATGTTATTCAAACAAGAACTTTAAAAGTCACATGAAATCCAATGTTATTGGAAATATTTTAGGTTGTGGATTTTGAGTGACTTGATGGTGTTTTAGTGGAGTTTCTTTGTTAAATATACAAAGTTTCAAATCCCTTGGTTTTATGTGGAATTGTAGAGAGTTATATAATAAGTTACATGAACTTCTCTAATTTAACTAAATCCTTTAAAACTCCACCAAACATAAAATCACTCCAAATCCTCCCAAATGTCATATTGAATACACCACCCTTAATTTATTCTTCTCAAGTGTACTTCTCTTTACTTTTCTTTTATATTTATTTTTCATCAATTTAGGTTATGGACCACAATTGACCGGCCTAGTAATTTATATACTATTAAAAAGGAAATTTACACTCGCATAGCAAGTGGCTAGATTTGAACTATGATCGGGTAAAAAAAATAGCATTAATAACAACCACTAGATCACACTAGACCACTTGTTCCTCCTTTGTGTACTTCTCTTTTCATTTCTCTAGTTTCAACTTACTTTCTTTCTTTATCCTAATAGATCAAGTAGAAGGGGAATGACTACCTATAGATGAAGATATGTAACCTCTAAAGCGAGAATAGATCAAAGACGATAACGAGGAAGAGAACTTGCACGATAATGATGCATCTTAACTGTGATGATGAATCAACGTCACTATTAGAGGATTAGTCCAGTGCAACGATTATGTGTGATTAATAAACTATTATGGCCGTCGAGCCAACACCTCACAGAAATTTCACACAAAATCTATAATTCAACCCTAGCCCTCGGAATTCACAAACACATATAACACCACAAGAATGAACCTCATAATTATTTTCTAGTCATCGAGCTTGCCACTGTTGGTATCTAGGTAACAAGGATATTGGTTGACGCTGGTAGTTTACTTGATATCATTTCTAAGGATTCACTAAAAAAAGATGGAGATTGAGAAAGAAGCGATCAAGCTAGTAATTAGACCGCTAATAGGGTTTGATGGTGATACGATAAATATTATAGGACCAATCAAACTATAGTGCAAGTTAGAGAGCTTACTAAGATGATAAAGTTAATGGTCGTAAAAAAAGACCTCGTTTTCTATGCAATCATATGGGAACATCATGGCTTTATGCGATTCAAGATGCAAACTTAACATACCATCTATGTGTCAAATTTTTGACACCGTCTGACACCCACATAATAAGAGGAAATCATCGAGTTACGCAAATTTTCTTTTTGACTAAGCACAAGTACCATCCCTAACCAGACTTAAAGCAATTACGGATATTGAGGTATAACAAGCTCAAATTTCCTGAGCAAAACATGAATTTTTCCCAGTTACGATCTCATCGATCAAGTGCCAACAGACGACTAGAAAGCCAAAAAGTGTCTCAATATTGGAAGAGACATTAACGGTAAAATCAAAGATGATCTCATTAAATTTTTGAGAAAGAACATTGCCACGTTTGTATGGTCTATGGATGATATGAAGGTAATTGATCCCAAAATTATATGTCACAAGCTCAATGTTGGTCAAATCTACAAACCAACAAAACAAAAGCAACATAAGCTCAACCTAAAACGAGCACATGCAATTAATAACTTGGTTTTGAGAGTACTTAGGGTTGAATCTAATCCTAAAGTCAAATACCCATATTGGTTATCTAATCCCGTCATATTTTAAAAGAAAAATGGAAAATAGCACGTTTGTGTATATTTAACGGATCTCAAAAAGGCATGTCCGAAGGACAACTACCCATTACCCATATCGATTGACTAGTAAAGCAACGAATGAAAATGAACTTCTTTATTTTATGGATGCTTTTTCGGGTTACAATTAAATAATGATATACCCTAATGATCAAGAGAAGATAACAATCGTAAGTGACCACGACACATATTGTTATAAAGTGATACCTTTTAGCCACAAGACTGCAGGTACAACATACAAGCGACTAGTAAACATGATGTTCTCAAATCACCTCAGCAAATCTATGGATTCATACATTGATGATATGCTCGTCAAATCACTATCAGTCATGGATAATGTCAAGCATCCCCAAGATTTATTTTGAAAATTTAAACCAATACAAAATGAAGTTAAACATGACCAAATGCATTTTTGGCATCTCATCTGGTGAATTCACGGGTTACATCGTCATATAGAGAGTAATATAAGCCAGCCGAAAACAAATTTCTATGATTTTTGACCTACCAAACCCAAATAAAGCAGGAGAAGTACAACAACTAATGAGATGAATAGTTTAACTCAATAAGTTTATTTCAAATTTAACTGGCAAGTCGCTACCGTTATACCAACTACTTTGTAGCAACAAACAGTTTGAGGACAAAAATACGAAGAGACACGCAAACAACTAAAACAATACCTCTAAACACCAACAATTTTGTCCAAACCCGAGGAAGGATAAATGATGTTCCTCTCTATCTATGTGTCCTCTACCACCGTGAATGGGGTACTCGAACATGAGGACGGAGGAAAACAAAAACCAAATTCTTACGTCAGTAAAAGACAAAATGGATATGAATTATGTTATTCGACCATAGAGAAGCTAAAATATGTTGTAATAATCATAGGAAGGAAGTTGTGCCGTTACTTCCAATCTCATACAATTGTCATACCAATTGCATAACACTTATGAACAATCCTACATAGTCGTAGCCAATCAGGAAAAATGATGAAGTGGAAAGAAGAGTTAAAAAAATACAATATTGAGTACAGCGGTAGAGTAAATGCAGAATCTCAAGTCCTAACCGATTTCCAAATCAAGCTACCCCCCCCCCCCCCCCCCNCCCAAAGTATTAACCTTATAATTTGATGGTTTATCTAGACGAGAAGGCTTTGATATAAGAATCTACAACATGTGAGATCTTAGAATAGTCATTTTATCTTGGCTTTGCATCATCAAATAACGAGGTTAAGTACAAGGCAATAATAGCAAGACTTATGCTAGTTAAGGGTATTGGAGCAAAATAAATGAAAGCCTTATGTGATTACCAGTTTGTTGCCAACCAATTCAACGAAAATACAAAGAAAAAAAACGAGAGGATGGATCACTATCTTAGAATTTCTTGACACCTGGTAAGACAATTTGGCTTTGTTATCTTAGTAAGATACCTTAGAGCGATAACCAGTCAACTGGTGCACTAGCTTTGTGATAGGTTAAGAATTTAATCCTAAACTATACTACAGAGA
>OVAV01002157.1:0-11708 GCA_900406375.1 Iberis amara
AATGAAAACTTTTAATTACACTACAAAGTCTATTAAAAACACTAAAATACAATATGATTTTTAAAATAAATTAACAAATATGTAAACCCCTATTTAATTTGAAAATATTTCAAACATAAACATCTAATAATACATAATAATACATAATAAAATAATTATAACAAAATGAATATTTTTATGTAAATTTTCATATTAAAAAATGGTAAATTATAAATAAATTAAAAATATAAAATTGTTAAATTAAATAATTGATGTTGATAGATAAACTTTGTCATTTTAAATGATTTATTTTAGTTCAAAATTTTCATTTATTTTTGAGGTTTAATATGATAAAAACCATATATATATATTTTAAAAGATCATATGAATCACATAAATTTTAATAAAATTATTTTTTCTAAATACCCACGCGTAGCGTGGGCTCAATATCTAGTATAAATAAAGGGGCGAAAGTGAAACTACATAGAATAATAAAAAGTAAAAGTCTGCTATGTTTTATCTACTTCCTAGTAACCCTTTGAAGAAACTGAACTTTCTGAAATATGAAGCTGTATGATTGAATTCTTTTAAGTATGTTTCTTGATTAGTGTACCAGTTGAACTTGAATCTTTATGATCTAACAAAACACTGTTGTGGAAAAATGCCAGTGGTTGATACATATATAACTTACCTCAGGCATAATTGGTGTTAAACTAAACATGAGTTTCTGAGAGCTTAGAGTCAAATACTTATTTAGTTAAACAGAAACTGGACTCATCTGCTTAGCTGAACTTGAGGATATATAAACTATAGTGTGCTAGTTTTATCTTTGATTCAGCTTACTCATCTCAATTTTATCCAAATTAATTTTACCACGGAAAATAACTATCTATAAGGGAAGTTACAATATGCCACAAACATATAAGAAATAAAATCATTGCTCACTGTACACACTCAAATCTCATCGTATAAACAAATACAAAATGTAAGTGAACAAAATTTTCTACTCTTTTCATCTCACAAAGACCATCCCGATTGAGAAGCAGAGATTTGTTATTTGGCCTATGGGTAAAAACACTATCATCAATAAATAAAGTAAATTTCCCTTTTTGAAGTGTATAAGTCACCTTTTCTTTCTGCACATCGCTTTTTGAGAATTGTGATTCCGCAAATAGACGTTACAACAAAGTGAGTATATCAATTTCAAGAACGTAGACTCCATCCACGTACAGCCAATTCACGCCGTATTCTCGATGCTGCTTCTGCTGTGTCGTTCAGTGGCGGATAACTCCAACTTTCCGACATCTATAAAACCATTCAAACCAAACCTCATGTCTAGATGGTTCCCAACCAGATAAAAGATGACATAAAAAGTAGCAACAATGTTTAAGAAACTTACATCTTCTAAACCCGTAAATGAGCGGACAACTCCTCGCTCCCTCAAAGACTTGTGGAATTCTGCAATCTTCCATTTACAGTGATCGGCTCCAACTACATACACCGGTTTCCTACATCAGAAAAGGAATACTCAGATTGTAAGTTAAGTTGGTGGAAAGGACATGTATAATATAATAAGGGTTAATAATATACCCAGTGCTGCAGGCTTCGCTTATCAGACTGACTGAATCTGCTGTCACTATAAAGGCATCCCCCCAAGCTAAATGTCCCATATAAGGATTTGGTTCTACAGTAGCATTTGAAAACAACCATTAGACACTTCTGCAGTTGCATTGTACTGGTGCACAAAACTGAAGCAAAAGCTGCTGACAAACATTGGTACCTTGGCCATTCCATATGTAGACTTTTGGATTATCACCAAGTTCTTTGTAAATGATTCTTGAGACCTGATTGCATAGTAAAGTACCAGGACATAAGCTACACCTCCTGTTTAAAGAAATTGTATAGAGAAGTGTAAAGAGACCTTTTCAGGGGTTTTGTAGGAGAGAGCAATCCTGAGACTTCCACAAGTGGCAAGGGCAGTAAGAAGGTAATCTGTTAGCTGCCTTGCAAGGTCTGCTCCATACCGACAGTTACCTATTGAGAAAGAGAAAAGAAAAACATAGCAATAAGATAGAAGTTTCATTATCTTAAGGAAACAGGTGCGTATGTGTTATAAGCTAGAAATATAAAAGCCTTCTAGTAACTTCAAAGAGTAACAGAACATACGTCTAGGCCACCCAATGTTAACCACAACTAAGGGCTTTGGAAGAGCAGCAAATTCATCATGCCAGGCACTAGCTGATTTCCGGAGTGACGCATAATCTATTTGGTGTAGAGCTCCAGTAGTCAAGACCTGGAAATAGGTGTGCACATGCATGGTAATTACAAATGAAATATCCACAACAAGGTTCACCTACAGCTATTAAAAATAACAGATAACAGCATCGAGCAAAAACAATAGCACTTACTACATGATCCTGTGGAGGTTCACTTGGAGTTATCCACCTACGCAGAAATTTAGGAACCTGCTCTTGCGCCTCAGGGGTTAGAGGATAGTAGTCGTGACGTGGTGTAATGACCATGTCAAACCTATTTAAACGTGACCTAGGATGTTGTATCTACAAAATGAAGACCAAAGAACAATTCTGTGTTTCAGAAAATCACAGGATACATGAACAAAATTCTTCCCTATGGATACTAAATCAAAAATCATAATTCAAAGCTAAGCCTACAGCAACTTAAGTAAGAGATATAGTGACCAGGTTGAATTTTATTAATAAACCTGAACAACAAAGACGTTTTCAGAAGCCAGACGCCTTATCGAGCTAGAAATAGAAACTGTATCTCTCCCACATGCAATCACTACCAATGGGCCATCCCTGTGAAAAAGGAAATAAAGTCGCTTAGCTGAACATCCAATACAATTTCTAATCGATGGAAAAGCATAAATTCACGAGAGGGCAATCAGGGTGGAAAGGCACATGCTCAGTCATAGGTTTTGCACAATCACTACTCCAAACTCATGTAAACGCAAGAGTGGCAAAATGAACAAGCGCCACAAGGAAATCAAAAGTTAGAAAGAACTTTCGGAAAGATTACATACTTTTCATAGGTCTCACGGGCCATGTTGACAATGCTCTTCACATCAGCTTCTAGAATAGAAGACAAGCCTACACTGCCACCATTCTGTGAGGGTACGGATGCAATATATTTACTTTGTTTGGATCCAAGCATCAATCTGGAGTAGAGGTAAATATGCCTAAGAATAAAATCCAATTTCTTGTGAAAACCAACTGGGAGCCAGTGCAACCACTCATTTATCCCTCCTTTAGGCCTTGTCACTCGCTTGCATAAACAAAAAACAGATACTCTCAGCTAAACTAAAAATGCTGAATGTACGCTTATGTGAATATTGAGATTATCTGTGAATTTCCATTGTTTTGTTATACTTAAAAATCTTACGACCCTTCCAATGTATTGTTTAACCCTATATTTGCAGAACTAGAACTAAAAACAATTAACCATACTGCAGAATACATGCCAAAGAAGCACTAACATTATGAATTTCCGTTCCTAATTAGAATTAACGAGTTGAAAGTGCAGAATACATGAACAATAACAACAACAAAGTTATAGATGCTAATCCATTGGCCCCAGATAACATCAAATATATCCGACAGAAGTTGTCAATTATACTACCAAATCATCCACTAGCAAAAACTGATGTTAGTATGAACAGGAATCAAGCATAGTCGAAGAAATTAAGGATAATATATAAGCGAAACATGAAAGGGAAAAAAAGAGCATGTTAAGCCTGGATCAAACTCACGTAGAGTAGGTGATTTTCCGCCAAGCCGAGCGCACGAATGAGACCGATACACTGATTTTCAGAGCCAGGGAAACCGTTTCCGATGACGACGGCGCGTCTGACGACGTTCTGGGCTCCGCCTTGTTCAAAAATCTCAGGGACACCTGTAGATAGACTGGGTGGATCCGGCAATAGGATTGGCCTCATGCCGGTATGATTTATCTACGATCTTAGAGGAACCAGTGAGAGATTAGGGATTTTGATCTCAAATCTGTAGAAGACGTGAAAAGAGAACTTTCGAAAGGTCAGAAAGGGTTTGTTTTCCTCAACTCCTTCGAGAGCCGTGTTAAGCAAAAATAAAAAAATAAAACGAAAAGGAAGTGTGTATTGTGTAATACTTGAGAAACTGATTAAAAAAGAGAGTGCATAAAGAAATTATAATGTAATAATATTGGGAGATTTGCTACAATAACCTTATAAAATTTGTAAATAACCAAAATAACCTAATTAAATTTTTAAGATTCTAATTATTTTTTAAAGAAAATTATGAGCAATGCCATAAAATCATTTCACTTTGTGGCTTCTACCATATTGGTATGAAATTATAAAAAAAGTCATATGTCAGTTCTTAATTTTTTTACTTCCAATACCCCCACATTTTTGTTTTTTGCTTTTTACGGTAGATTTATAAATAAAATTATTGAATTCTATTATTTCAAGTAACCGACATCGGTATCGGTTACTGTGTAGAACAAAATTCATACTTTCATTTAGAGATAGTTTTTGTAAATTTTTACACCAAGGTTCCATGCTTCTCCACCAATAGAAGAAGTGTGTTTTGTCCACCATATTCTTGTCCATCATGACATACAACCATCCCTTGTGTAGTTTCTCCCAGTCTAATAACATAATCCTGAATTTCATGCGACTCTGGTCCAACAATCAAATTAGACAAATGTATCAACTTCGACGCTGCCATCAAACAAATGTCCACACGATATATATATATATATGTCCATTACCTCCTTCGTGACTAGACACATACGGTGGTACTCTTTCAGTACTATCATGATTTTTACACTGCTACTTTTACCTTTTTCCTTTTGATTTTAATTAAAAAAATTTAAATTTTTTGTTTGAAGTAACCGATGTGGCAATATCTTGGGTGGACAAGTAAACGTTATGTTAACGGATAATGTCCATCAATCGGATGTCCACTTATCGAAACAAACTACTGAGTCTGTCCACAAGGAATCGATTGCCGAAAAGAGGCGAGAAGACTTGGGTCAGATATGGTGGACGAGATTAGCCAAAAACTATCTACGAGAAGAGATCTAATGTTGTCCACGAGGCCAGTGATTATGTCCACAAGCAAACTGGCGAAGAATCAACGAAAACTAAGCAAGTCAGCGAGCAGTCAGTCTACCCGACACCTGAATCATCGGAATTGGTAGACGAAATCGAAGACCACATTGTAACGATTCCAAATCTTTTCCATCACACTCATATAGTTTCGTCTACATACGCACCATAGACGGAATTATCCACCAAACTCGCAAAGATTCGTCCACAGAATCACCAGGGACANATACTCGCAAAGATTCGTTCACAGAAGCACCAGGGACATATCCAACTCTAGTCCACGAGACTCACACAGATTAAAGGTGCATTTATTCTCGGCTTTTTCATTTAATTAACATTTTCTTTTTAAAAAAACATCTAATCATCATTATGGGTAATTAATGTTCCATCAGTCACAATAAAACTCCCACCAAACGCATGACCAAAAAATAGGGGCAGATATGTCTTTTGCACACTACTAAAAACAGTACATTTATGGTATAACACACAAACATTTGCCATTATAGCATATCGTGTAAGATTTATTGCCAATATGGCAGAAACAATAATAATCACTTATTATTTCCCTTTTAAAAAATATTAATTTACTTTCCTTACCATTAAATTTAAATAGATAATTTCTAATAAAATAGATTAATTAAAAAGAAAAATAAATGTTATTTTGAAAAATTGTTGAGAAAATATCATAGTTATCATCTTCTTCCCCTTCCCCCCACTTCAGATTTTAAAAAATTCTACAAAATTTTGTAATTTACATTATTCTTGTTTCCATCTAACCATAATTATGATCTATAAAAATTAGAGTTTGTCAATTTAAAGTTTTATTCGTAATTTATTTTTTTACACAACTACAACTAAAAAATGAAAACAGAGAAAGNGAATTATGATCTATAAAAATTAGAGTTTGTCAATTTAAAATTTTATTCGTAATTTATTTTTTTTACACAACTACAACTAAAAAATGAAAACAGAGAAAGTAGATAAGGAAGAAACAACATATAAATTGCGTAAATGCTACACATGTTCACGATGTAAAACTTTCCACCTACCAACATTCGTTATGTACAATATGAGTATGCAACGAGACTTTGAGTTTTTAAAGTGTTTTTCATTTAATCAATACATTGTTGTTTGACTATTTTCATGAATTTCAAAACCAGACAATAATGATAAATACAAAACAGAATGTTTACCAGATAAAATTTTGAACTCATAAGCGGTCAATATCATTATAGATTAAGTTCCTCGTTTCTAACGATTTTGACTCAATACAACTAGAAAAAAACTATATACAAACAAATCCGATAAAAAATGCAATTGACTCAAATAAGTACTAAATAGTCTAATAAGATAAAATAAAAAGAGAAGATAAAAAAAGGATAATTGATGATGCTCAAGGGTGAAATGATCCATCTAATCCTCTGCACTCTCACCCTCATGATGCCCTGATGACTTCCTCTTATGAGACAGACATTGATCATGTGGTGGTCCATCGGAAGTAGTCTCGTCCTCATCCTGGTCATGAGCCGAAGATCTAATTTTGTACGCATCTCATCAAATTTCTCTAGTTGCTTCATCATGTCTTCCACTTGATCTTGAACCACCTTTACACTCGTTGCTTGTTTCTCTAGATGTTTTAACCTTAAGAAAAGTGTTTCAACAATATTAGCTTCCATCAAAGAAATTGAGCTTTTGACGTTAGAAATTTTCTTTTGATTCTTCGTACTGCCCGCAATTGTTTATGATGTTTTAGTGAAATCTTGATGGCACCACTATCTTCTAATTCTTTTTGAACTTTTTCTCTACCACTAACACCCAATCCCGCTTCAAAAATTTCTTCTACTTGTATGCTTTTTTCACCATCTTTTACGCAAGTAACAACTCCCAAACCTCCTTCTTTTCTTATAGCGTGCATAAGAGTGTCAATCATTTCATCATCTTCTTCATCGTCCCAACAAGAGGGTGTCGATTCTTTGATGAAAACACTCTCAATTATATCCTACCACGGCATCAAAGTTTAAACAAAACCATAAATAACAATTACCAACATAAAGAAGAAATTGAATGAGAAAAAACACAAATAAATACGTGTCATATACCTTAGCATCAAATAAAGAGCATTGATGTCATTGTTATGTTTTCGTTTAAGATCATTGAATTTTAGAAGAGGAATGCTCTCTGAATTATTAAATGTCCAATACGTAACCCAAAATGTGGAACAACATTATAAACCCATAATTAAAGCATTTGTTTAAATCCATGTATTGTGTAGGAATCTGCTTCCAAATCAATCTCTTTCACAAAATTTATGAGATTCTTGAAAGCTGCTCTACCCCAAGGATAATTCACAAACTTGAGCAAATTAAATACCATACGAGCTAGTGTAGATGGAAATTTTTTTTTGGAATCGTTACCTATGATTATAGTTGATAACACAAACAAATAAGCATAATGCATTTTATCTTCTCTTGTCCAGTTTGTAATGTCATTACACACTTGATTTTAACTGAATATTACTTGGTTTTTATTTGCATGGACTTTCATCTTTTCCCATAAGTCTTTATGCGCATTAGTTTCCACATTAACATCAGTCTCCGAAAAAGGTGTGTAGTTCAAAGTAGTTATTTGTTCAAACTCTGATAGAGAAAACCGAGCAAGTGTACTACCAAACACGCACCATATCTTATACTTTTTCTTAAGAAAAGTTGTCTGAAAAGAAGATATTCAACTACCTTTGATGACCAATTAAAATTTTTCTCAGCAAACCTTACAATGACACCTAAAGGCGAAGCGCGTATGTAGTCCCACACTTCTTTTCCAACCGTAATTTTCACATCACTCAAAAAACTAGTTTTGCTATGGTAATTAATGCTTTTGGAAAGCTCCGGTTCACAACCAAGTGTATGTAATCACAAAGGAAATCCCAAATCTACATTTTTATGAGTCAACAAACTGAAAGTGCAAGAATAAACAACACATATGAACATACTTGAAAACTATAAATCACAACTACAAAAAACTACGATTTACATATAAACATGATCCATAACGATTATACCTTTTGTATCCCTGTAAAAGGTTAGCTTCTATAATCTCTCATTGGATTTAGAAATTTAATAGCATTTATTAATTACATGAAAATCTCATGTAATAAATAATAACCAACAACTAATCAACTTTTCTGTGAAGGAGGAAGAGATGGAAGAAGAGGAAGAAGATGAAAAAGATATAGTAGTGAAAACAAGTGCTGGTTGGTTTGGAAAGGAAGCGTGGGGAGACCGAGTTTTCATAAATTTAATGTACAAGAGTGCTTGACCGAATCTGCTTCCAAGAATGTTTTCGCAGATTCTGGTGTTTCTCACTATTGGGATCTTGCTATCAATTACTCTGACGACTAAACCGGCCTCTGCCTATTGCTGTAATCATTACTTGGTACTGGACTTATTGTTATCACCTCCTTGCAATGCTTTGAACTATTGGACATGTTCTAAAGAGGAGGAAATGGTGGTTCTGTGAACGTATTTGCGTTCTACTTCAGTTACCGTCTTGCATAATTATGTGTTTTTATGAGATACTTAACTAGTACTCAAAGGTGGATCGATGCAAAACCTTAAAGCAAGAAAAATTGAGTCTATTCTGATGAAATTGTTACCTTAAAATATGGATTGTCTCTGAGATCCTCAAATATTACAACGAATAAAGAGTCGTCGTTACGGAGAGACCGAGGTTAAGACGAGATTAATAAAGAGATATTGGGTAAAAAGTTAGGGAAAGAAAGTAGGAAGAGAGTGAGACAGAGAAAACACACAGACTAGACGTGGAAAAGACATAGCAAACCAGTCATTAAAAAAAGCAACGCAATCTTAAAAAAAAAATCTAAGTCACATGTTTAACATAAGGATAGTTTAGATATTATAAAATTGTGTTAGTTATATGTAGGTTATATGAGTAATAAAAAATTAGAAGGTTATTGTAGTTATTATTAAAATAAAGTAGGTTGTTTTAGGTAATTTTCTCTCTAGTATATGTGTGCATTATTTTAAGTTAAAATAAAAGACAAATGATATTAGAATAAAACCTTATTATATGAAAGAAGAGGTGATTATTGATGTGTACTATAACGTATGTATTCCGATCATATATATACATATATAAAAGTAGAAGTTATTATGTCTGCATAGTAACAGTGGGCTCCACGCAAAATTATATTCACAATATTGATGATTGTGTTTGCCCTTAATATTGACTTTCATAACACTCCCCTTGGAGATTAGCGTCACTGATTTGTATTACATCTTTGTTGGCTCGTTAAAAAAAAATTTATAGAAAAGCTCGGTGGGAAAAAACATAGCTACGTATAAAGCATACAACCACGTAAACTCCCCTTCTAGTAATAAATTATTATCTTTATTAATCTCGTTGATGACACATTCCAATATTGTGAACAAGTTTCTTAAATATCGAGGTAGATAATGATTTAGTGAAGAGATCTACAACATTGTTGCATGATTGAACAAATTTCACTTCAATTTATTTGTTCTCGAGCTCTTGGGTGTATGAAAATAACTTTGAAGGAATCTTTGGTTCTATCACTTTTGATAAATCCTTCATTCGTCTATGCAACCCATGCAACATTGTCTTCATATAGAATTGTTAGTTATGTATTGTTAGAGATTCCACTATTTGAACGAATGTGTTGGCTTATTGATCTTATCCATACACATTATCTACTTGTTTCGTGAAGTGCGATGATCTCAGCATGGTTTGAGGAAGTAGCCACAAGCGTTAGTTTCTTGGAACTCCATGATCTAACAGTGCCTCAAATTGTGAAGACGTATTTGATTTGTGATCGAGATTTGTGTGGATCTCACCAATATCTTGCATTTGCCAAACCAATTATTTGGCCATTTGAATTTCTATTATAAAATAATCATAAATTAGTAGTCCGTAGTAGATAGTAAAATACATGTTTGATACAATTTCAGTGTCTTCGAATAAAGGACGAACTAAATCTTGCTAAAAGATGAAAAAATAATGATATATCAGACCTATTACAAGTTCAAAAAAATAAAAACTTCTATTGCAATTAAATATGGTACTTCAGAACCAATCCTCATCTCCTTCAAGTAGTCGAAAATGATCATTTTCAAAATTAAGTGATATAACGACATTGGAGTACTTAGAGGAGTTGTTTTATCCATTCTAAAATGTTTTAATACTCTTTTTATATATGTGGATTGATGCAAAAATATACTAATGGTAAATTTGAAGGCCAAAACAATACTTTGTCTGTCCAAGATCTTTCATCTCAAATTCTTCTTTTTAATAATATGATTCCTTTTGTATTTCTTCTTGAATTCCGATATTGTTTAGATCATCAACATGTACTGTAATAATTATAAATCCAACTGTTGTTTTCTTTTTAAAAACGCATGGGCATATATGATTATTTAGATATCCTTCTTTTGTAAGTAGTGATATTTTTCTTTTGTTAAGCGTTCACTAAGACGATTATACCACATACATCCAAATTTTTTAACTAATATAATAATATTTGCAATTTTATTGCACATAACTCTTTAGGTTTAGAACATAATGCTTCTGGCATTTTGAACCATCTTTTGTTTTCCTATAAGTATCAGAATCTAATGATTCATACAAATAAGTTGTAACGACATCCATGAAACACATTTCAAAATTTTCGCTAACGACTAGAGTCATTATGAATCTAAACGAAATAACATCTATGACATGAGAATATGCTTCGTCATATTCAATTCTAGGTCTTTGAGAAAAACATTGGGCTACCAGACAAGTTTTGTATCTCATAATCTCGTGGTATTCATTTCGCTTTCTTATAAAAACTCATGTGTATCCATCAAATTTTATATTTTCAAGTGTGAGAATAATATGTCCAAATACATTTTATTTGTTAAGCAAATCAAGTTCTACTTGTATTACAACTTTATATTTGTTCATTTCAATCAAATTAGAAAAATACAAGCTAATTCACTTTGTGGTTTAGTGGGCTTCAGTATCATCCCGAGCTAACAAACTAAGCCAGACCCAATATCACTTCTCCTTGCAAGTTGGATCAAATCACGACGGTCAGACCTGTTGGATTTGTACTCCCACAATGTTGTTTGTGTCGTCCAGCTCAAAGAAACTTATATCAAAAGTAACATAACAAAACTCATTTCTCCAAAAAATTTCCTACACTAAAAAACGTAAGAAAACGAAGAAAATTAACGTCCAATATATTAATTTAAGCGATAATTCATCATATATATGTACGAAAACGTTCTATTACATAAATTAAAGTAAAGTAATAATAAATATTCATTAATTACTTCATAAAGAAGTAACTTAGGTGGCGGACATACAATTTTACTCTTAGTATAAATAGGATTGATGTATTTGTAAATTTAATATCAAAAATACACAACAATAAGAAAAGAAACTCAACATACTCTTTCTCTCGACATCTAGGGGTATATTGAATATAGAATTTAGAAGAAATTCTATTCAAATAACAAATTCATTGTTATTCAAACATGAATTTTTAAAATGTCTTACGTAATTCACTGTTATTGAATTAGTGATTTGAAAAAGTACCATC
>OVAV01002158.1:0-11704 GCA_900406375.1 Iberis amara
ATATATATATATATATATATATAATTTAAAGTTATAAGGCCTATAAAATATGAAATATAGGTCCAGGACCGATCTTGGGTAATCACTAGAAACGATCTAAATTGTTATATATTTCCATCAAAAGAGAGATGGTTTGATCAATTAAAATTTAAGGTCCACTACTTAAGCTATTGGGCTTAAACAGAAAATGACATATGTTGAGCTCGTTGTTAGATGTTATAAACATCACAATTAAGTTATTATTGGGTCGTGAAGGAAAGGTAGGCTGAATATTATTCAAGCCCATTTTTATACGTTCACTTTGTTCCTTTCACACAAATTTCGTCTAATTAACCGTTAAGCTAAACTAAACTCGAGTCTTACAACGTTTGTTAGTCAAGGGAGTTCAAATTAATTTTGGTCCTTGCAAAGTTTTAAGTCGTGTAAACCCAAAAAATATCAATGCGTACATTGTAATATATGTAGGTTAACAAAAATAAAAAGTAGAAAGTGTGTCAATTTGAAAATATAAAAGTGAAAGACTAGATGAAAAAAAATTTCCCTAAAAAAAAATAATTAAAATTTCCCCTTAACAAAAATCTTGATCAAGCAGAAACAAATCCAATTTAGTAAACACAACTGTATTTCAATGTTGGCTTAATCAAGTGAGAGATATCAAATGCACGTGTGGTGTGTTATGAAATGATGTGTAGGGAGGTTAGTGTTGTGTAGTATAAGACAAACAAAGCCAAGTAATCTTGGGTGCATAATTGCACATGTAATCATATGATTCAACGTCTAGTTTGTTGACACTACTTTTTGGTCCATTTCTATTATTACACTTTAATTCATTTTGTTTGTTTTTTATACTATATTATATTGTATACTTAATGTATTCTCAAAGTCTCATTCATTGTGAAAAGTTAAATATATATCTTCCCTCTTTTGGATTGCTATCTATGGCTCACACTTCCCTCTACCAACCCTTTGAAAACAATTTTTCATTTCATTATTTGCTACTTATTTATTTTTATCTTTTAAAGAAAAAATCATCTATCATAAAGTAAAGTACTATTAAGTAATCTTTAATGACTAATATAAACAAGATCATGATATATAATAAGAAATTATAGACGAAAAAGAAAGAATGGCTTTGAGAGGAAGACAAAATCAAGAACTTGAGATGAGACCACCTAGAAACAACAACATGAGACATCCTTTTCTTACGCTACAAATCATCCAACCACATTCACTTCAAACCTCATCAGTATCTCTACTAATCCCTATTTTGCTGTTTAAAGACATATATTTAAAGCATTTATATGTTTGTTAAGCTTTAGACTAGCATTGATTTCCAACAACAGTTTCTGCATGCGTATGTTTTTTTGATACTCAACAAATTTTCGACCACAATGCTTAGAATGCTATGAGGAAAAACTAATAATATCTTTTCATAAGATATTTATGTCTATATAGTATAGTGACTAACCCAAAAATATATTTTAAAATGAACATTTAGTTGATTCTTCTCACTAGTAAAAAAATGATATTAAATTAGTTCACCGTTTCTAATGTGTTTCGTATCTTTTAAAAATTTTCGGCTTAGAAAAAAAAGCAAAAAAAATCTATTAAGTGCAAGCATGGGATATAATGGTTGTGACATATGCTATGTTGTTATTAAACTAGAGATTGAATATGTTCGTTCACAATATGAGTGCATTTCTCCTTATTGTAGAATTTGGGTTAATAAGTTGATATGTTGTGATTCATAAATTAAAGTGACAAAAGAGCGCATTCATGACTTAAACTCTAAACTAAAGATAAGTATTACATAAAATTCAAACTCCAGAATTAAAGATGACCGATTTTTAACTCTTAGTTCCAAAAGTTGAACCTTTGGATTCTTGAGTAACATTATGCTAAAATAATAAGCAGAGATAACTTGATTATAATATGATTGGGGTTTATGCTTCTTCGTCAAGACTCATACACAGCTAATGATTATCTCATGCAATGATCATCCCTTTTCCACACTCTTTATTAATCTCCAACCGTCTCACTTCTTCTCACTCTATCTCCCAAACACACAAAAACACTTGTCTTCTCCTTCAAGTGTATAGAATCATTGTGTTCTCAAAATTATTCCGATCTTAATTAGAGTGAGACAACGGAAACAAAGGGCCATTACAAATGATACCATCTTCAGAAGAAGGTAATAACAAGATCCTTGTGTCGATCTCATTGGACCGAGACGAGAGTCAAAACGTTCTATCTTGGGCCATCAATGTTCTTGCTAAACCAAGTGACACCATTGTTGCTCTTCATTTACTTGGTAAGTCTATATACCTAATTTCCTCTGTTTTTTTTTCTTTTCTTTTCGCAGTTGATTATTTGAAATATTAATCAGTTATATTGTTGGTGTAGTTGGTGAAGAACCGAGAAAGTTGCCAATGAAGAAGAAAAAGAGGAATCAGTTTCGTCGAGCGAGAGCTCATGTTCTCTCCATGGTTGGAGAGTTTGCTTACACTTGTTGGCATAATCAGGTACGTACGATCACTCATTCTTCTTTTACTAATTTACCGTTAAACAGCTCCGACCAAAATTTCGAAAGAATGCTAAAAGCCCACTTAACCACAATAAATTGTTCCGAACCAAACCGAACCCTCCCAAATCAACCAAATTACCCGAATCCAAAATCGAACTATTTTAAAACGTATTCAAATGGAATACAATTTTCTATACCGGATATTCCGAAACTAAACAAACCGTACCGATCCTGGGTTATAAAAAAATTGAATGTAACTACACAAATAAATTGATTTAATCAAATCTGGTAACAAGACAACAAAAATAACAAACAACCATCAAATCATTTGTTCCTTGCTAATCATATCGCTTTAAAAACAATATTTATCTATATAAATTTGTTAAAAAAACAATATAGAAGATTCTCAAAAATACCACAAAAAATTAGGTATATGCCAAAAATAACACACACTCTCAAATAAAAATACCACAATTTTTTTTCCAAAAGTACCATAAAAATATTTTTGTTCCAAAAATACTACAAATTTGAAATAGTTTTAAAATTTATAATATAAATCCTAAAACCCCAAAACCAAACCCTATCCCCCTCAAAACTAAACCTTAAACTCTATTTAGTGAACCCAAACCCAAAATTTAAAATTTTTGACATTTAAAATTCACTTTTTATGTTTATGGTATCTTTGGAACATTTAGGAGTGTGGTATTTTTGGAACTTTTAGAAAATGTGTGGTATTTTTTAAATTTAAACTTCTTTTTGATGGTATTTGAAGGAATTATTCTATATTAAAAGTACATTAAAAGGGGATTGTCAAAAATACCACAAAAATTTAGGTATATTCCAAAAATATCACAGACTTCCAAAAGTTTCAAAAATACCGCAAAAATGTTTTTATTCCAAAAATACTACAAATTTGAAATAACATTAAAATTTATAATTTAAATTCAAAAACCACAAAACCAAACCCTACCCCCCTTCAAAAATATACCTTAAACTCTATTTAGTGAACCCAAACCCAAAATTTTAAATTCTAAACCCTTAAAATTCACTTTTTATGTTTGTGGTATTTTTGGAACATTTGGGAGTATGTGGTATTTTTGGAACTTTAGAGAGTGTGTAGTATTTTTGAAATTTGAACTTCTTTTGATGGTATTTGAAGGAATTCCTCTACAAAATATATTAAAATTATATAAATATTTTATTCTTTTGTCATACTTTTTGTCTAAACACATTTCAAACTAAATTTTTTTTCAAATTTTGTTAAAAGTACATTAAACTAACTTTAAAACCTAATTGAAATAAAAGAAAATTCTAATAGAATCTATTTTCTTAAATTTTGAAACAAAAAACAGGATAACTGGAATTTAAACAGAGCCAAAATAAAATAAATTTTATAATAAGTGGACCAATTTTATTATAATTGAATAACCCAAATATCGTATAATTCCACCGTAAACGTTCCACCATAACCGAACTGATTAACCGAATGTCAAATCCCTACAAAAATATATTATTTTATGTGAAAACCATAAACTAGAAGAGGCGATGTTGAAAAAAATATCAAAAAGAAATTAAAGCGAATAAGTGTTTAGACAAATATGATTGTTTAAAAAAATTAATTTATTTTCAAATATTATATTGTAGTTAAAATCATTTGTTTGAATTTTTGTATATTTAACTAAAAAGTTTCATTAAAATATTAGTCATTAGAAATCTATTACCTTAGATTAAAAAATTTAAGAATTTAAAAAAAATATATCAATTCAGTAACAGTAAATTGTAACTAATACACCTCTAAGTGATTTTTTACAACGAAGAATTGCACGCGCACCAATAACAAATCGAAATCACACGAGCGAATTCTCTGAACCTGTGGCGTTAAAACAGAGGAAAGCGCGTGTGGTCTCTTCTCACACAAATTAAACATATAATTTTTCCTAATTACAAATCCTACCGTATTTATACCGTTATTTCATCATCGGCAATATATTCCTAACATGTAAAAAGGTTTCAAACTTAAATAGGTTAATTTGGAAGCCAAGGTAGGGTTTAGCTCAAACATTGGAAAAGGACTAATCCATGAAGTCAAGTCAATTTCTGCTCACTACCTTCTTCTTTCACGACCAACCACCAACGAATTCAGGTTATAACCGAACACTAGTTGTATAAATAAAGATGATCCAATTTGGAATCTTAGTAATTATAAATCGTTTGTGTTTTTCTTCCTTTAGAAAATGCAATGAGATCACAAGATATGTCTCCGACTTTGCTCCATCAAATTGCTCTGTTATTTTAGTTGGAAATCAAAGAAAACCGCATCAAGATTGCTACTTTAACTCTGCGATATCATCTCAAGGTTAGATCATATTATAAGTTCCATTTAATGTTTGATTCAAATGACTAACAAAATATGTTATGCCAGACCAAAAGAGTGAGAAGTGTTCACCACGTAACGTACTAAATACTCTATCGAGTGATTCAATCAGCTCCTCAGGCGATGATGCTTCAAGTTTTAGTGGCTCAATGGTTTCTTCTAGCTTCACTTCACCTTCAGAAAAATCCAAATATAAGCCAATGACTCCTTACAGATTCATATCTTCTCTTATCATGAACTCTCCTTTGAGGAAATTGATAGGAAGTGAGACTAGAAACAACCCTAAACCTCAACCTCTAATTCAAAGCTTCACTTACAACGAGATCTCTAAAGCTACAAATGAGTTTCATCAAGGTAGGTATTCGAAGACTTTAGGATCAAATTCATCATACCAAGAAAAGAAGATTGAAGCTTTGGTTCTAAGTTTAATGTGATAAAAAAATTTTGTTGAGTTGCAGATAACATAGTAGGCATTGGAGGATACTCTGAAGTGTACAGAGGAGATTTATGTGATGGAAGAAGAATCGCAGTGAAGAGATTAGCCAAGGAGAATGGTGACATGAACAAGGAGAAAGAGTTTCTTACAGAACTTGGAATCATAAGTCATGTCTCTCATCCAAACACTGCTCTTCTCTTAGGTTGTTGTGTGGAGAAAGGTCTTTATCTTGTCTTCAAGTTCTCCGAGAATGGAAACTTGTACTCTGCATTGCACGGTAATTGAGTTTGACCTTTGTCATCATAAATAATTATTCAGGTCTAAAGAAAAGACAGAGATTTATTTTGTAGAGAATGAGAACGGACCGCTAGATTGGCCTATACGGTACAAAATTGCGGTTGGAGTAGCTCGAGGGCTTCATTATCTTCACAAACGCTGCAACCACCGGATCATTCACCGTGACATCAAATCCTCCAACGTTTTACTTGGACCCGACTACGAACCACAGGTGAGCTTTCTATTAGAATTATAAATTTTTAACTCAAAATCAATTTGAGAAAACAATTCAGACTATGGGTTCTATATGTGTGAACATTGGAGATGTAATTATCATGTTGTGTTACAGATAACAGATTTTGGATTGGCGAAATGGTTGCCTAACAAATGGACTCACCATGCGGTAATACCAGTTGAAGGAACGTTTGGTTATCTAGCACCAGAGTCCTTAATGCAAGGAACCGTCGATGAGAAAACCGACATTTATGCATTCGGTATTCTCCTTCTAGAGATCATAACCGGACGAAGACCGGTTAATCCCTCCCACAAACACATTCTCTTATGGGTATAATTCTATTCTTAGACACGGAAAAAAACCCTTAACATTTTTGAAATTTGTTTATTGTGGAAATAACATTTTATTGTTAAGATTCATATGTTTTAAACCTGAATATAATAATTAGTGGATTGATTCCTAGCAATTTTATTGTTTTAGATGTTTTCTTAGTCCATAAATTATACATTTAATCGTTTATCTTGATTAAAAAAAGAGTTTAAAATGATCAACAGGCAAAGCCGTCGATGGAGACAGGTAACACAAGAGAGTTGGTCGATCCAAAATTGCAAGATAAGTACGATAATCAACAGATGAACAGACTTGTCCTTACAGCTTCACATTGTGTTCAGCAATCGCCGATATTACGACCAACCATGACTCAGGTTTGCTACATATTCGATATTGATAGTAATAACTTGAAAGATCCAAAATGGTCCAAATTTTAACAATTTGATTTTGGGGTGATATTGTATTGTGGAACTAAAGGTATTGGAGTTACTGACGAATGGAAACGAGGAAGAGATTGCAAAAAGTTGGAGAATGCCAAAGGATATGAGTAATGAAGATGATGACTGGGATACCTATAGTTCCATTTTCGGGGATGATCTTCATTTGGACTCTTCCTTTTGATGTAAATATGTTTTCTTACCTAATATCTACTGATTTTTTTTTTTAATTTAGTTGTTTCATGTAAAAGTTTGTGAAATCTTTTAAGGGATTTATCCACTGTGTATCATGAGATCAAATAATAAAAATAAGTTACTTTTATCAAATTTTAGACAAAACTGTGCTAGTTTATTTTATTTTATAAAATAATTAAAACCAGTTCTTAATTATTTTTATAAAATCGCTTAATGTATGAGTTATCATTTCGAATTTGACTAAGCTTCGAGGCCTTTGATGTCTCCGAACATAATTTTGACATGGAGATTAGATACAAAAACTATAAATGAACGAACTACTTAAAAATACTCATATTTTAGATAGAAACTTAGTCAGGTAATAAAAAAACAGTCGTCAATTTTTATGTCACCATCTCCATATATATACATGCTTTAAAAACAAAAGTCAATTTTTATGCCACAAGATAAAATAAAAATCAATTTTTATCACATGAAAAAATCTCACAGATCTTTGGATATCTTTACAAGATATGTTTAATCACCGTACATATGTGATCTTACCAAAAACCAAACATGAATGGTTAATTATGCGGTTTCATGACTATGTATGTGTAAGTGATTATAATGTTGCTTTTTGGAATCACATCTAGGATGATTTTATATGGTGAGAATATTACCGACAATGATATGATCGATAAAATATTCTAGACATTTCATCATACTAATTTAGTTATGTAATTTTTATATCAAGCAAATGGATTTACTCAATATTCAGTTTTGATGCAAATTATTCTTGTTTTTGAACAAAATAATAAACATTTGATGATAAACTATCCAAATTGTCCAACTGGATCAGTTCCACTTAAAAGTAAATGTTGCTTCATCTAGTTTTAATAAGTAGCAAAAAACGAGGACATTTTCGTGATTGAGTTCATGGTCATGATCATAAACGAGAAAATGAAGAAGTTTCCATTTCGATAGTTCCAACACGGAAAAACACAAAAAATCTTCAAGTGAGTGATGTTGGTCACTCTATGGAAAAAAATGGTGAAATTGTTTGTTACCTATGCGATATGAAAGAACATTAGTTTCCACATGTCGTATACTAAAACATTTAGTCAATATGTATCAAGCATCACATACAAAATAAATGAATGTTGAGACAAACCTAATACATGATGAGCTTTGGACCTTCTTTCGATGACCTAAATAATAATGTACATCTAAATATCGTTGAATTTCATGTTGATCTCGAGGATTTCAATGAAAAGCAAAGTGATTAAAAAATCAATAAGACATTATTCAATCATTTTGTAGCTTATATGCATTTTCTTGTAGTTTAATTAAATTTAATTTTGTTTTTTTGGGTAATATAGGCAAGATTTATATAATATTTTGTATTTGTCTTATTAATGAATATTCTATATTTTGATGGTAGACAATGTCAAAATCTGAAACAAATGATAGAAATATATGTCTGACATACACAACAACACACATAATATATTAAGAATAAAATATTTATCGTACCTCAATATAAATGGTTCAGGTAAAAGCGTAAATACCTTATGTGGTGTGCAAAAATCATTATGTGCTTTGGAATAGCCAGTTTTCCAATGGCAAATATGACAAAGTTTGAAATAACTAATTTACTATAAGAAATCCTCTTAAGTCACGTAGAAACTAAGTTTCATAGATATTTGTATATATGGTGCACAAAAAAAAAAAAAAAAAAAAAAAAANAAGAAGATATTTGTATATATAAATATAGAGACTATGAATAACCATTGATTATCTTTGTATTACATCAAAAAATAAAAATAAAAAAATTGGAAGATTTACTAACATTATCTTTTGGAGCATGCATACTGGAAAAAAAGTAAATTGGATTGAATTGTAAACTCAAAGTTTGCCTATACGATTTTATATGTTACCGTCGTTATGAAGTAAAGTGTTGTGATGAAGATAAAGCTGATCAGGCTTTGGGCTTTATCAAAGAACCCTTAACTAAAGGCCCAAAGTTTTTCTTATTAAAAGAGTGTTAAAACAAAGCAAAGCAAGGTACATCAACATGAAAGTGAAACTACTTAAAAACAACCACACCTCTCTAATCCATCGTTTATTTGTTTTCAAACTTGTGAAAGAAGACGATCCTTCTCCTAAATTGCTGAGTGGAAGATCATCTCAGCAAGCTCCTGCAGTTTTGTATCATTTTGATGAGTTTGTGTTTTAACAAAACAAAACTTGTATTTTCTAGTATAAAACTATGTACCTGTTTAGCAGAAGGAACCTTTGGTTCACCAAACTCCATAGCCTTCTTCTCAAGATACTCAAAATCAGCTTTTCCTTCTTCTATTTGCTTCCCAATCTCAGTATCCCAACTTGAATATCTCTTTCTTACCAATTCGCTAAGACTTCCCTCCTTTTAACAATCACCAAACCAAGTTAAATCCATAAACCTACACTCTCTCTCTGATTAGAAAAGATCAAACTAGTCTTTAACTAACCTCTAAGATTTTGACAGCATTTCTGAGTCCACGAGCGAGTGTGTCCATTCCACTAATATGAGCAATGAACAAGTCTTCAACATCTGTACTCTCTCTTCGTAGTTTGGCGTCAAAGTTGAAGCCTCCTGGAGCAATTCCACCATTTCTAATGACACTCATCATAACCATTGTTGCTTCTCCAACATCCGTAAGAAACTGATCTGTATCCCATCCTGTTTATACACAAAATATCAAGAACAATGTTTAATTGGAATCTTGGTAAAAAGAGAGCTGAAATTTAACAAAAATTACCAGTTTGAGCATCGCCAGTGTTTGCATCAATGTTACCAAGCAAACCATTAAGTCTTGCGGTTTCAAGCTCATGATGACAGGTGTGTCCAGAAAGCGTGGCATGGTTACACTCGATGTTGAGTTTAAACTCGTCAACAAGTCCGTATTTCCTCAGGAAGTTAGCAGCTGTTGCAGCATCCCAATCATACTGGTGCTTGGTAGGTTCTTGAGGCTTGGGTTCGATTAAAAGTGTGCCATTGAATCCAATTTTCTTCTTGTAAGCAACAGCAGCTTCAAAGAACCTAGCAAGATGATCAAGCTCCCTTCCCATATCGGTGTTCAAGAGCGTCTGATAACCTTCACGACCACCCCAGAATACGTAGTTTTCACCTCCCAAGTAATGTGTTACCTCCATGGCCTTTTTCACCTGAGCAGCTGCGTAAGCGTATACTGCAACCTCAGAACTAGTTGCTCCACCGTGCATGTAACGAGGATGCAAGAAAAGCTGAGCTGTTCCCCACAATGGTCGGATCTTGCTTCCCTTTTGGAGTTGTTTGGCGAGTTCGACAACTTCATCCAAGTTTTTGTTAGATTCCTCAAGAGTAGTGCCATCAGGTGCTATGTCTCTGTCATGGAAACACCACCATTCAACTCCAAGTTTCTCCAAGAACTCAAAGTTGGCTTTCACTGCATTACACCATAGTCAAGAAACTCACTGGCAATATCCAAAAGAAAGAAAACTGAGCAACATCGAAACCGATATTTACTTACTTCTTCGCTTAGCCATAGACACAGAGTTAGTACCATCTTCCCAAGGCCAATACTTTGTAGCAGCACCAAATGGGTCACCTCCAGTGCCACGGAAAGTATGCCAAAACGCAACACTGAATCTAAACCAGTCCTTCATTTTCTTCCCAAGAATCTCCTCTTCTGCGTTATACCACCTGTAAGCAAGTGGATTCGTGCTTGAAGGTCCCTGAAAATTAGTGAACAAATCAGTTAAATCTACACATGCAATAACTCATAGCTGAATCAGTAAAATACAAAATATCCCCATTTCATCAATAGTTTGTGAGATAATTAATTAACCATTGTTGTTACCTCATACTTAATCTTGGAGATACCAGGGAAGAAGTCTTTTTCCCAATCATCAGAATCACTGCACTTTCCTCCCGAATCAGCAGGACATGTTGGTGGTTCACCAAACTTCAAATAAATTGAAGATCAAATTAACTTCAATCTCAGATATGATTCACTCATCGGAAAGAAAATAGATTAAAAAAAAAAAAGAAGAAGGTTTTGTAAAGTCTTACCACTAGACATAAAGCTGCGTTAAAGCAGAGAAGGAGCATAAAAATCTCAACTTTCTTCATCTTTTTAACCCAAATGAACAAAAGCCCTGAAATAGTCAACTAAGATCAAAGCACCATCCCCAAATCTACAACAATTAGAAGAAGAAAAAAAACGAAATCGACGATCAAAAGAGAGAAAGCAAAAACCTTTAATTCACTTTAACCTGAAAATAATAGCAAAACAAGATGGGAAAATTTTGGAATCGGATACAATCTGTGGAAAATCAAATATGTGAAAAAGGATAAGAACGGAAAAGATATATAAACAGATGAAAGGTTTTAGAGATTAGAAAGGGATAATTAAGAATGTTCCAGTTTTGCCCTTACTCTAATGAAATAAACGGTTGTGATATTATCGGAGAGTGAAAGCAATCGTACGATTATACTAAATCTCTTTATCCGGAAATAACGTAGTAGAGAAGATCACGTTCTGACTCAGCTCACCATCTTCTGTTCTATCAAAGATAAGTGTCAATGTAAGCATATATTAACACAATTATCTTTTCTATCCAAATTAATTCAAATATATATTTTGTGTTATTTTTGAAAATTTCTCTATATTAAAAGGGAAGATAATTTTTTAAAAATTCTTTATTTTGATAACTAATTATATGTATTGCCATTCATATTATCTCTGTATCCACAAATTATTTATGACTCCTTAAGAAATAAAAAATCAATAATTTTATATTTTAAAATAAATAAATTTTTAAAACCAAAATATAATTATTTAAAATATAACTATTTAAAATTTTATTTAATTATTTAAAATATAATTAAAAAAAT